>CM062805.1:884524536-884759536 GCA_031772625.1 Pinus tabuliformis | reverse complement strand
TGTTTTCATTGTGTACAAGGTGTTGGAACAACATGTGGGTATTATGGTTATATTAACGCAATAAATAGCATGGAATCCTTCTCATTACATTGACATGGTTTTGATTAATTACATAATTGTACATGCTTACTGTGTATAAATTGTTTATGAAAAGCTACATGAAGATGTGAAATGCATGAGATGCACGCTCATATACTAACATCTTGAATGTAGGCGTATTTCACTATGATGGTGTTGGGTTGCATTGATAGAGAGAAGTCCTCAACAATGTTTATTGCATGTTTAAATATTTGAAATCTTGAGTTCATTGCAAGTTTAAATTGTTGCATATGTAATGGTAGATTTGTTACATGTTATTGGGTACATTCTAATTAAAGGGTAGGAAGTCTGGATTCCATTCCCTGTAGTTGCATTCCATCATGCATGAACCAAGAAATCAATTTTCTACCATGTTTATGGGTTTCTTCAGCTCTCTGTATTTTATCTAGAAATTCACTTGAAATGTTGTTAAAATTGTTATCATACTTATGAATGAGTGTTTCTCGAGTTTAGCCTTAGTTTCCTTATAAATTGTTAGCTGCTAAGTGGTGGAAATATTGTTGAAAAAGGTCAAAAAGTTTGAAGATAAATTCCTTTGTTAAAATGTTGGAATCTGGCTTAAACTTTAAAAAAACATTAACAGGTCAGGGAGGTCGGAGGTCGAGAGGTCAACAGGGAAGGCCCAATCTCTGGTGGGCTTTGTTTTCCAACCTTCGATGGGTCGCCCTGACTCTAAGTGCCTGCGAGTCAAGAGGTCAGGGTAGTTGGGGATTCAAACCCAACCAACCCTTTGTATTGTAGTGCCGGTCGAATAGGGTCGACCCTAACCTAGGTCAAACATCAAGGGTTGGGCCCAGTCATTAAAATTTATTTATGCACATTTGCGAGGAGGGTTGACCCTGACCTTCCTCGGGATTCGTGCCTACCACATGGGCGCATCAGGCACCACATGTGCTGCTACATGGGCATATTAGGTGCAATGTGGGTGTGTCAAGTGCCACATAGGTGACATGTTGATGTGGCAAATTGTTATTGACCTAACTTTAAAGGCCCATAAATTTTGATATGCAAGTCGAATTTAGGTGAAATTTATATCATTGGAATCATCTCAAAGAGAAAAACGCAATGACATTGTTTATTTGAAATTTTGGTGAATTCGAAACAAAAGTCAAAAATTTTAGCTCTTGTTCCCATAGTTGTAATTTGGGAGTTGGGTTAGTAGAGTAACCACCTCCTTCTAACTCTAGTTAGGTTTGGGGTTAGGAGGGGGTGTTTACACTGAAGCCAAATATGAAGAACATGTAAAATCCTCAAGTTTCAATTTTCGGTGCCACATCAAAGAAAATGTCCACAGTTGCTAAACAAAGTTTGAAAATCAAAAATGTTTTTTAAAACTAATTTACAGCTATTTTCAAATTATGCTATTTCATTTTATAGTTAAAGAGACAGTTGTTCAAAACAATGATGAATTTTTTGTATATAAGGACCTCAATCTTAATTTTGAAGGATTGGATTTTGAGGAGCAGAGACTTATGTTAATGGTTTTAATGCACATTTTGTATTGACCAAATCGTGATGAGTCTATAATTTTATGACATGCAATTTGATATATAGTCATTTTTTATATGTTTATGTTTTTTATGTTATGAATTGTTATATTCTAATGCAAGTCAATGATTTAACTAATCGACATGACTAGTTATTAAGTCATTACAATCTTACTTAATTCCTTCTTTCTTTGGATATTCATATTATTTGAAGCATTAGAGTCAAAGTATTTGATTGTTTTGTTGCTGGTAGAACCAAATAGAGCTTGACTTTAACGATCCTATCGCTTAGTTCATGGAAGCATATTTATACATCGGAAATATGTGTTTTGTTGTGTTATTTGTTCTTATAAATGTTTATCCCTTCTACTAGGCTATATCTTTGTGTATGTCAGTGGTTAATAATTGATTTGATCTTCATTAGTTCATTGCAGCTATTATTGAATTACTTGCCTTCTGATATGCATACTATTCTAAGACATGTTTTTCAAATATTTGTGTAACATATTGTGAATGAAGCATACAAATACGTGATGTAGGAACTATTTCATCACACTCTTTGCGATAAAATAATATATTGCCAATGATATATGTCTAATCTTTATATGTCCTTTCTTATTTTATGCTTTTCTTTATTACTGTTAATTTTTGTTTCTCATGTATTTGTGAAATACTATTTATCTATTTGCATTATAGAACTGCGTTTTGATTCATGATCATTTGATTTGTATAAGTTTCTCCCTATTTTTCCTTTCATATCTTAAATCTATACATTTTGCATAGAAAAATTTATTAAATTATATTGAATTCAAGAAACCCCCTATGGTTAAGGGAGGCCATACTTCAACCAAAAGCATGAGGATCACCTAATAATAATAAATGAACTCCCTTTAGATTACTTTCTGTTGCTAGGGTAATTTAAGAGACAACAAGTGGAAAATAGGGTTATAAAGAAATTGTGACAAAACGATTACGAGAAATTACTCAATTATGTAATTTTATCCCTATAACGTCTAATAACTTGCTTGTAAGACCTATATGAGCAAAGAAAAGTTTGGAAGGGTATGAATTTCAACCAACAACTAAGACAAGTTGAACTAGGATGGCTCTCACTGAAGTGAAATGGAAAATAGAGTTAAAATAAAGACTCCTTCGGGATTTATTGATCTGGATTGGATCATTATATTGTTTTCCATCCATCTCGATGCTTTTAGAGTGGAAAAAGTGGAGGAATCAACTCACAGGACCATTTTCTCGGCGGGACCCAATCTCAAAAATTGGGGTCTAAGACCTTCCAAGAGCATTTGTAGGCATCAAACAATGTTTTTGGGGGTAAAACTTTGTTGCTTCAACTTCCCACTTTTTTCTATAAGAGTCCATATTGTAACTGGGTTAAGAGAAAGAGAGCATAGAATCCTCACCTTCTGGTTGGGTTTTCTCTCGAAAGGGTTTCCCAGGATATATCTTTTGTCAAATGTGGTTTCATGAGTTTTTATTTCGCTATTCTCTATTTTTTGCATAATTTTTAATTTGGATGCATACACAACAAACAATAATCTCTGTGTCCGTAAATACCCTAATAGTGTAGATTTCCAAATTTTTAAATATAGATTTATCAAATATGTTGTGACAAATTCTCTAGTAGAATATCCATGGCAATTTACAGATCGGTAACTTAGAGGGTTTCTTTGGATGCATTGTGGAGATTTGCGAGGGATCTAGATTGGCTAAGCCAAAAGTCTGAAAACCCTAGTCATGGTCGATGAATTTGTGAATTACCCTCATGATCCTACAAAGGAGAGGTTTTTACAATTGGAAGCACAAGTTGCATATATAATCCATAATATGAATCTCCTCATGTCGGTCATGAGTAATGAGCTTGGGTTATTCAGAGGAAGATGGGGTTTCTGATGTAGAGGTTGTATCAGAGGGGAGATCAAGATATCAAGAAGAAATGAAGAATGAAGAAAGGAATTGAAAGAGATCAACTTGGTTTGAGTGTTGTGAACTAGTCACAATCCCTATTGAAAATGGAAGTAAAGGTTGATATCAAGTTGCAACAAGCTGATATTGACTCTCTAAATCTAAATCACTAGTTGCAGCAATTAGAAGTGCATTTCAATGTCCATCATATTGAGGAAGAAAAAATATTTCATTTACATGGTTGACATTACGAGACATGATTTGACCTGATGGGAAAGCCACACAGAGACCTTGAGGTTGGACGAAGATCCTCCAATAATTAATTGGGAGGACTTTAAAACCCTCATAAAGTCACAATTTTACCCTATCGGGTATGTAGAGGACTGGTGGATCTAGTGGCACTGTTTTAGGTAGAAGTAGGGCCAAAGTGTACAGTGGTACACCACAAAATTTAGAAATATGGTCTTAATACTAGGTGTCTCCCCAAAGAACCTAGATGTACTCCTCAAGTATCTAGGAGGTCTACATATCCATTTGTGGAAGCAAGTGATGTTTTTCAAGCCCAAATTAGTGGATGAGGCTTATGTGTAGGCACAATACCTGGAGAACATAGGCCTGAAGAAAGGGAAATCAAGTGGATTGAAACATAAAGAGAACATGATGCTTCTATAGAGGGGAAGAAGAAGTGGAAAGAGGGAAAGGTAAAAATACAACAACCACAACACACAAGTCCAAAGATCGTAGCAACCACTGCAACATTTATAGCCACACAAAGGAGAAGTGTTGGAATTTCATCGAGAGCTTAACCCAAAGAAAAAAAGGAAAGATAATAAGAAGAATAATCTCATGGACACTGATTCAAGAAACTAGGTTGAAAGCAACTCAGATGTGGATGAGAAGATTGTTTGTACATAAGTGAAAAAGGAGGTGAGTAAACTTCGGCAACAAGAAGAGAAACAAATGAACAAACTCTTCCACATAAAGATATAGGTCAATAAGACAAAAAATGATTTTATATTTGACTGAAGATCACATGAGAACCTCATTGTAGCATAATTGGTCAACAAATTAGGATTGGAAGTTCATGATCATCCAAGCCCGTATCCATTAGGAATGGTAAATAAGGATGCAGAGTTGAAAGTGACAAAATAGTGCAAAATTATATTTTCCATCAATGTTGACTTTATTGATATAGTAGAACTAGATGTAGTTCCCCTTGATGTATGTGGACTCATGTTTTGAAGTCCCTGCATGTACATGTGGGATCCAATCTTCATGCGGAGAGCCAACTAGCGTTGGCTCTTCAAGGATGGAAAATATTTCATCATCAACGTCCATAAAGGAAAGTAAAAAAATTCTCTGGTAAGTTCCAACCAAGCCAAGAAGTTGATCAATTCTAGCAAGAATGTTTTACTGTTTTTAAGACAAAATCAGTCTATAGAAGAGTCAGTAAGATGAAAGGCATCCTTAGAGGGGTGTACTAAGAAACAGATATAAATATTTGAAGAGTTCCTACAAGCATACAAGGATGTGTTTCGGAAGCCTAAAGGTTTACCACCCAAGAAGGAAGTGGGGAACGAGATCCAGTTATTGCCAGACTCCCCATTACTAAACATTGGGATGTATAAGTTGTTTGTCATAGAAGCAAGTGAGGAGAAGAAACAATTACAGAAGTTACTACAACAAAGTTTCATTCAACCGAGTACATCACGATGTGGATCCCCACCATCATTTTGCCAAAGAAGGATGGGACTTGGAAAATGTGTATAGATTACAAGGCATTGAACAAAATCACACTCAAGAATAGGTACCCCCCTTCCCAGGATATATGATATGTTGGATCAATTGTAGCAAACGAAGTGCTTCACCAAGATGGACTTAAACTATGGACATCACTAGATTCAAGTCAAATTAGAAGATACCTATAAAATCACCTTCAAAAGCAAGGAAGGTTTGTATGAGTGGTTATTCATGCCATTTGGCCTATGCAATACACCAATTATGTTTATGAGCTTAATGAATGATATATTGTGCCCATTTATAGATTCATTTGTTATTGTATATTTGGATTATATAGTGGTATACATTGCTACATTGGAGGAACATATATCATTTTGACATAGGTCTTAAGGACATTAAATAAGCACAATTTGCTAGCAAATCTCATGAAGTGCGAATTTGCGTAATGGTATTTGGTCTATCTGGGGCATGTAAGAGGTAGAGGAGATATGAAAGTAGATCCTGCCAAGATGGATGCCATCATGAAATGGTCGGTACCCACTAATGTTTCTGAAGTTAGGAGTTTTGTTGGGGTAACACAACACCTTAGGAAATTCATAGCCTCATTTTTAGTAGTAGCAACGCCACTCCATGCCATAACGGAAAGTGGCAAGTGTTTAGAATGGGGAAAGGGTCACGAAAGGGCCTTTGAGGAGTTAAAGAAGAAGATCAGTGAAGCACTAATTTTGGCATTACCAAACTTGCATCAGCCCTTCGTATGTGGAGACAAATTTTTGATGTAGGGAGGAAGGCATGTATGCTACCATTATAAAGTATTTCATGGGGTAACTCTTAACTGCCTTACCTACGACAAGGAGATTTTTTCCCTTGTGAAAGCTATAAATAAGTGGAAGCACTATCTGATAGGAAAGGAGACAATAATCCACATTGATCACCAGCCACTACAATACCTGTAAGCTTGGAGTAAGCTATCGCAGACCAGGCATTACAAATGGATGGGGTTTCTACAATAGTTTCATTTAGTGATCAAGTGTAGGAAGGGTAGCATAAACAAGTTGGTTGACATGATTTCAAGGCCACCCACATTAAAGATCACAACTTTGGGAACTCTAATGCACATGGAATCATTCACCCATTATGCATATGAAGAGCCATATTTAGAGGATGAGGACTTCAGGGAGTTGTTTCAGTAGTTGCAAAGTTAGAGTCATGTGCCCAATGGCAAAAACATTGTTGACTACCATATCTAGGATAGGTTACTATATAGGTTGGATAAGTTATGTTCCTAAATGTAAGCGATTGCAGATGATTAGAGAGACTCACGCCTTCGAGGTTGTAGGGCACTTTGGTGTAGGTAAGACAATGTACAACTTGCATAAGTATGTGTAATTGCACAAGATGCAAGAATAGGTAGATAGGCTCATAAGAGGATGCATGCTTTGTTGTACCAACAAGCCTAGTAATAGGAAACTGGGTCTATATCATCCCTGACCTGTACCAATTAGTCCCTGGGAAAGCATTTCTATGGACTTTGTGGGAAGTTTACCAACAACCAGGAAGGGACATGACTATTGATTCATGACAATTGACAGGTTCAACATGTGTGTTTTGATGCCCTATAAAAAGACCATCAGTGGGCAAGAAGAAACAAACTTGTTCTTTGGATAGGTATGGGTGCACTTTGGGATACCAGGGAACATCATTTCAGATAGGGACACGAGATTTCCTAGTGCATTTTGGAATACATTGTGCAAGAAGATGGACATGAAGTTGAAGAGGTGTACAACATTCCATCCTCAAACAAATGGGCAAACAAAAGAAGTCAATAGGAATTTGGTGCAACTTTTGAGGAGTTATAATCAAAATCATCCCAAGACATGAGATGGAAATATGGTATATATACAACATTCTTATAACATAGTAGTCCACATTTCTACTGGTAAGTCCCTATCTAAAATTTGTTTTGGATTTTTGTCACTTTCACCTATGGATAGTACATATGGGTAGTTAGGAGGAGCAAGGGAAGTTCTTATAGGGGATGCCTTAAGGGCTTAAAATTTTCTCGAGAAGATTAACCATACACATATACAGGTACAAGAGACACTACAAAATCACAAGAAAAATATAAGGATATGCATGATTAACATAGAATAGAGAAGGCGTTCAAAGTGGGAGACAAACTATGGCTACAGTTGTATAAGGAGAGGCTACATGGTCCTGGTAGGAAAATTAAGGCTATGTGATACGGTACCTTGGAGATACTAGAAAAGGTGGGAGATAACTCCCATAGACTTAGTCTAGAGTTAGTCTACCTCCATACGTGCGCATTTACTAGTTGTAAATGTAGAGTTACTCATTTGTGAATGTAGAGAATTTAAAACTCTATGAGCCTTCCATGAAATATTAGGAAGAGGAACAAGTCCTACCTTATGTAGATGATTTGGAACTAGATGTGTTATCACCCCAAGAAACTCTCCTAGGTTGTATATCAGAGATGCTCAGGAACATTACAAACTCAACAAAAATGTTGGAAAATGGTGGATGAATGGAAGGAATGATGCATTTTCAAGCCAGATAACCACTTCTACTATGCTTAACCCCAAACATGGGTGAACACCCCCAGACTACAAGGCTTTAGACCACCAATTACTCACAGTTTGAGGATTTAGTGGAAATGGAGAATACTAATCACACCAGCAGATGCATAGGACCCTGTGATGGCCAGCTGCAACCAGTAAAGAGGTCTGCAAATCTATTTCCTAATGCACAGACAGGATGACAGCTCTCTGGCATTAAAACAACAGAAACCTACATACACATTCAATAATACATACTAGATTCTAACACAGAGGTGGGATGACAACCCCTCTAATGCTAAACATCAAGAACACATGAAAAATGCATAACAGGCACAGCCTGGAACAAAGAAGAAGTGGAAAGTGAGAAATTAACAGCAAAAGAAGCTTGCATTAGCTGAAAATGAAGACCAGACGTTGTAGGTATCACAGTAGTTACAGTCTCCAGAAGTTGAACTTTACATCAAAACAATATCCATCAACCCCATTACATTCTATCTTCTAGATATATATAGAGGTTGATTACAAAAACACTCTACTATGCTATGCGTGGAGGGGCCATAATGGACCACCAACCACATTTACAATCTAATAAGGGTCTCTGCTGCAAACTGTGTGCTTTAATAAACAAAATGGCCTTTTTAGATATTCTGTTGTCCTTCTCTGAGCAGGCGGAGTACTGACTGATACAAGCTCCATAACTAATAACTACGTTTATCTGCCTGAGCTCTGTACTCTCCCTCCTCGGCCACTCTGTTATTTGAATGCAGGTAGTTGAAGTATTAACTGCGCAGAGTACTTGGTAGCTGATGGCTTCATCCTTCGGGAGCTCAAGACAGTCAAAGGGGTAAAGATTTCATGGTGGGTGGACAAAGTGAATAGAGAAACAAGGCGGACCGTTGGATGGAACAGATCGACGGCGGAGATTGCCCGATGAGGAATATCGGGAGGTAACGGAAGAAAGTTGTGAGTCATCGGATCATGAAATTCAACGGTGGAGATCAGATTATGGAGGCTATCGAGAGGTGACGCGGATGGAGCAACCTAAGCCATCGGATCGTAGTTGGGCAGATCCGACGGTCATCGGGATGCGAAAGTGCAAGGGCGATAGTGCGCGGGAATCGTACAGGATAGCAGTAAGCGGTTTCCCCACACCGCTTATCAAAAGCGAGCAGTATTCGTACACGACCGCGCGATCGAATATAACAGTGACACGTAGCAGATGTGATGGGCGCGAAATTGCCACGATCGTGCGTTAACGAGCGAACAAGTCATGCAAGCAGGGTTTGCGACTACCGTCTGATCGCGTGACAGACGATGGGATGGCGAGGAAAGCACACGAGGTTTAACGTGCGGTAAACAAAGCGGAGACCGTCAAGTCGTGATACGATCGACGGTGGGGATTCAACGAAGGACGGAGGGATAGTTGGGTAGGCGCTTAGTTATGTTACCATAGTCATATGGCGATTTAGAAGTAGCGCTCGGGGGCCGAAAGATCATTAGCTCTCGCAGCGATGAAGAGGTGAAATGGAGTGTTTGAGCGGGGAACAAAGAGGTTTCCAGAGAAAAATAAACAAAGATAGCGAGGCTATGGGGTATGAAGAAACCGAAGGAGCAGAAGGGGAACGACTGCTGCGAGTCCCTTTTTAGCACAAACACACACAAAGCCCGAGCTAGACCTTCCAACGCTGAAGTTGTAGCAGAGCTAACACTGGCTCCTTCTGGGGATGAGATCCTCCCTGAGAGGTCTCAAGAACTGTAGACCAATGCCTTCATACAAAACCAGATTTAAAACATTGCCTAGTGTCCATTTGGCATGGAGTCTAATTAAGTCCATACTAAAAAGAGCACAATTACAACATTAAGGCATGAAAACTTAAAACTTCAAAAATTGCCCCATCTGCTGGGCCACCAAAATTGTTGCCTGTCAGTCGGTTCATTAAAAAGCTACAAAAATAGATTGATTTGATCCTCTACCTCAAAGAGTTTAGGACATTTGAGCTTAATAGGTAGATATGGATCAACTTTCATCTCCCTTCTATGTGCTCTCTTCCTTGGATGTTCTTCATGGGAGCCTTTGTACACCTGTTGAATAATCATGACCGTTGTGTACTTCTCTATGTCCTCTGTGGCCAGCACAATTAGTATAAATGGTGGACCAATGTATTCTTGTGCAGGGGACACAGAGACATGATCTGCTCCTTTATTTTTCTTAGAACATTCCACATCCAAGGAGGAGTTCCAAGACTGTGCATTCTCTTCCTCTGTCATCTGATAAGCTGCCTGTTCAGTCTGTGTGGAGGCCATCTGAGCAGGCATTAGAATATCAAAACTGAGATGATCAGTATCAGCCTTGGGCTTTGAATTATGGCCTGCCTCAAAGTTCAGGGGGCAACTTTAAGGGATTCTCATTTGAGCAGACAGAGAAACATAAGATGGTGAGGAGAATTCTTCTCCCTTATTGATCACTGGGCAGGGGACAAAAGCAGGTTGACTAATTTTCAGATCTACATAGCCATGTGAAGATGAGCTAGCATCGAGCACATATTCTTGGAGGATGAAGGGGTCAGCTGTTGATTGCTGATGCTGATAAGCTTGTTGTTCTACAGGTACAACAAACTGATAAGCAGTGCCTCTGGATAATACTTCTTCATATGCAACTCTGGTTAAGAAGGGGGCACTGCCCTTATCTTCCAAACCATGGACCTCCTCCTCTTCTTCAAACAGCTCTTCTTCCATGACTAAATTCTGACAAAGGGTCTTCACCCTTTGATCTTCATTTGCATCTTTGTTTCTCTGCAAAATCTACAACTGCTCCTGTGTTCCTCTATATGGATTTGGCTTTGAAAGAGTAAAGGAACAAGGAGCTCTTGCTTCCTCAGAATATTGCTCAGCCTTTAATTTGGAAGCTTCAGAGGCCAAAAACTCAATCATCCTAGCTAATTCATCGATCTCAAGATCTGAGGATGATGAGGACTCTCCTCCCTGTCTTCTTCTTTCAGCATCACCTTCGAGTTTTTCTGCAGCAATGATGTTTGCTTCTATTTCAAAGGCTGCATCTTGCATATCAGCCAAAGAAGTACATCTTCTTTCTCTTAACAGTAGGTAGAACTGAGAATCGAAAGCATTGGCATAAGTAATCATAGTAGAAGTAGGGGTAGGCTTTACTTCAGCTGGCATTCTGCTGTACATATGATTGAATCTGATGTTAAATTCAGATAGCAGCTCACCATCTTCTCTCTGCAAGTTCCCAAATTCAGTATGATACAAGAGTAGATCTTTATTATTCCCCCAGTGCTTTAGGAACACAACATCTAGGCCCTCAATGTTTGCAATAGACCTAGGGGGTAATTCTCTAAACCATTTTCTAGCCTCCCCATCTAGGCTTTGGAAAAAACCCTCATCCAGACATCCTCTTCATTAATATCCAGGTTATCAGCATAGCTATAAAAGGCCTCTAAATTCTCTTCAGTTGTTACTCCTTTTGCACCAGTAAACTTAGGCATAAATTCTTGATAATCTCCTGCAGGCATGGCATTCAAAGGGACAGACAAGACCAGGGGTCCATACCTAGCGGCAACTATTCTTTCGATCTTTGTGAGGGCTTGCTGACCTACCATGACTGAGGTACGAGAAAGGATACTGGTAGACTGAGTAGAATGAATCAATGAAAAGAATGACATAGATAGAGGAATATGATGGACAGCATGGATGCTTCTTTGAACTGAGGTCTGTAAGGGAAATGAATAACAAAGGAGCTAAATGAATCTCTGAAGGTGACTTTCACGAACAGAGATACATGGAATATCTAAGGCTTACCTGGTCCTGATGCTCCTTTCTACGAAATTTTCTTCTGCTTAACAATCTTCTCAGGGTCAGGCACTGATTCAGCAGCTGATGGTTTCTAAGGATTTCTCCGAGCATGCCTCACCAACTACGCCAGAAATACAATGTGGAGTCGCCAAAAGTTGGTCTTCCTCCAGTGGAGTCACCAGATAGATGAGTACAACCAAAATATGTGTCCAGACCTTGTCTATCATCAAAATCTAGAACTATGTCATTCTCCCAGGGAAGCTGAGCTTCAATCTCCTTTCCCTGGCAACAGTGCCAATTAATGTTATCACCCCAAGAAACTCTCCTAGGTTGTATATCAGAGATGCTTGGGAACATTAAAAACTCAACAAAAATGTTGGAAAATGGTGGATGAATGGAAGGAATGATGCATTTTCAAGCCAGATAACCACTTCTACTATGCTTAACCCTAGACATGGGTGAACACCCCCAGACTACAAGGCTTTAGACCACCAATTACTCATAGTTTGAGGATTTAGTGGAAATGGAGAACACTGATCACACCAGCAGATGCACAGGACCATGTGATGGCCAGCTACAACTAGTAAAGAGGTCTGCAAATCTATTTCCTAATGCACAGACAGGATGACGGCTCTCTGGCATTAAAACAACAGAAACCTGCATACACATTCAATAATACATACTAGATTCTAACACAGAGGTGGGATGACAGCCCCTCTAATGCTAAACATCAGGAACACATGAAGCATAACAGGCACAGCCTGGAACAAAGAAGAAGTGGAAAGTGAGAAATTAACAGCAAAAGAAGCTTGCATTAGCTGAAAATGAAGCCCAGACGCTGCAGGTATCATAGTAGTTACAGTCTCCAGAAGTTGAACTTACATCAAAACAATATCCATCAACCATCAACCCCATTACATTCTGTCTTCCGGATATATATAGAGGTTGATTACAAAAACACTCTATTATGCTATGCATGGAGGGGTCATAATGGACCACCAACCACATTTACAATCTAATAAGGGTCTCTGCTGCAAACTGTGTGCTTTAATAAACAAAATGGCCTTTTTAGATATTCTGTTGTCCTTCTTTGAGCAGGTAGAGTACTGACTGATACAAGCTCCATAACTAATAACTGTGTTTATCTGCCCAAGCTCTGTACTCTCCCTCCTCGGCCACTTTTTTATTTGAATGCAGGTAATTGAAGTATTAACTACGTACAGTACTTGGTAGCTGATGGCTTCATCCTTTGGGAGCTCAAGATAGTCAAAGGAGTAAAAATTTCATGGCAGGTGGACAGAGTGAATAGAGAAACGAGGCGGACCGTCGGATGGAACAGATCAACGGCAGAGATCGCCCGATGAGGAATATCGGGAGGTAACGAAAGAAAGCTTTGAGCCATTGGATCATGAAATTTAACGGTGGAGATCAGATTATGGAGGCTATCGGGAGGTGACGCGGATGGAGCAACGTGAGTCGTTGGACTGCAATTGGGCAGATCCAACGGTCATCGGGAGGTGAAAGTGCAAGGGCGATAGTGCGCGGGAATCGTACAGGACAACGGTAAGCGATTTCCCCGCACCGCTTATCGAAGGCGGGCGGTATTCGTAGGCGACCGAGCGATCAAATACAACAGCGACACGTAGCAGATGTGATGGGCGTGAAACTGCCGTGATCGCGCGTTAACGAGCAGACAGGTCGTGCGAGCAAGGCTTACGACTACCGTCCGATCGCTCGACGAACGATGGGATGACGAGGAAAGCGCACGAGGTTTAACGAGCGATAAACAAAGCGGAGACCGTCGAAACGTTATACGATCGACGGTGGGGATTTAACGAAGGATGGAGGGATAGTGGGGTATGCGCATAGTTATGTTACCGCAGTCATATGGCGGTTTAGAAGTAGTGCTCAGGGGCCGAAAGATCATTAGCTCTCGCAGCGATGAAGAGGTGAAATGGAGTGTTTGAGCGGGGAACAAAGAGGTTTCTGGAGAAAAAGAAACAAAGATGGCGAGCCTATGGGGTATGAAGAAACCGAAGGAGCAGAAGGGGAACGACTGCTGCGAGTCCCTTTTTAGCACAAACACACCACAAAACCCGAGCTAGACCTTCCAACATTGAAGTTGTAGCAGAGCTAATAAGATGCTCAAGCGAAGTCGATAGAAGATACAATTATTTAGAAGAGGTCCAAAACTACGAGACAAAGGAAGCATGACCATTGGCAGAATGGGTTGAAAGGACAAATTCTAGACAAAGCTAAATGGTACACTCAAGAAAAGGTGAAGGAAAAATTTCCTCATCTCATTTAGCAGAATATTCTAGGAAACAGAAGCATGCCATAATGGGGAGGTGTGATTTATATTAGATCATTATATTTTTTCATCCATCTCTATGCTTCCAAAGTGGGACAAGTGGAGGAATCGACTCATAGGGCCATTTTTACCAACGCGACCTAGTTTCAAAAATTGGGGTCTGAAACCTTCCAGGAGTAATTTGAGGCGTCAAATGATGTTTTTTGTAGGTAAAACTTTTTTTTCCTTCGCATAACACCTATTTTACACATTACACACATGAAGACCTTTCCAACAATGTAAGAATAACCTTAATCGGATTATGTATGCAAAAGTTATGCCACTCAAAAGTTGAATTTCTTGTTTTCACCACCATAATTCGAGAGGATGCCACATCAATCCCCATAACTCATGGAAAATGGGATAGCCACATGATTATGATTAAGAAGACACTATAATATTCCATATTGTAACTCTGGCTAATATTTGAAGTAGTCAAACCTAAGCACTAATAGGTTATCAAGTTGTGTTATAACCAGACCACTAGGAAGAAAAGGAATTCCATTCTTTTTTAGTGCATTTGTTCCATATATGAGAAAAATAGCCAAGAGGGATAGGGAGATAGCATACTAAGAGGATTTGCACACTATATTAGCCCACGGGCCACAGGCCATACTTCTTTGTACTCGCAGGCATTTTCTATTCAAAGAAATAGAGCAGAGCGACCTCAACTTCCAGTTGGGTTTTCTCCCGAAAGGGTTTCCTAGGATATATCTTGTGTTAAATGTGGTTTCATGAGTTTTTATTTCTTTGTTATTTATTTTATGCATAAATTTTAATTTTCATGCATACGCAATAAACAGTAATCTATAGATCCATAAATTTAAAGAGGAACAAATCTTATTAGTGTAGATTTTTTAATTTTTAAATATAAATTTATCATATTTGTTGTGAAAATTTGTCAAATGGAATGTCCATGACCTTTCTTTGTTATTTCATTGTCCATCTTTATGAATTTTCCAAGGGTGTTTCCAATTTCGTGTAGAATCTTATGATGCCAAAAAGGGAGGGGGGAGTTTGGTAACCTCACCCATACCAGCATTGTTGAGACCACCATTTTTGTGGCATCAAAATATGAAAACCAAGGGGTGATAAAGAGCTCAGCTCTTCCCCAAAACTAGGGCCCCTCATGCACAAATTTCTCCAAATCTTCTTGAGTATCAAATTGGAAAGAAAACAAACAAACAAACCTTTTGAGTATAAATAGATATCACAATTGGGGGTCAAGGAAGAAACGACCCACTAGTGTAAAGCATCAAATTTAGGCCAGAAACCATTGAACCTACATATTACAACCTTGGATTGGAGAGCAAAAAAAATATGGTTTACCTCAAGAAGGTTGACCTCCATGGAAGGCACTTGTTTCATTTGTTCAACAATATAGGATCTTGGGTTGTATTGAGGATGATCCGCGGGGATGTTAGCCTTTCCTTATGTTGAATCCTTATAGGAGGCAAATCCAATACGAAACCTGGGTCCCGAAGCTCCTCCTCACAGCTTCATTTTCAAGACTATGGTTGAGTTTCATGTGATGCAATAGTCTTTAATCTCAAAGAAATCTCGTAACGTCTTCCCCTTAAATAAAAAGCATTGAATTTTTGCAGGGATACCCCACCTATTCTCTATACGATGTTTCAGGGCTTTTATAGAGTCTGAGCTCCCCATCAATAATAGGGAGGACTTTCCATTTATGTTTTTTATGAATATCTATAAAAAATCATGTTCTAAACCTTCAGTTGGTTCATTCTACTTAGATTTGTTTGAACAAATGTGCTCTCTTTGAAATAAAAACTCCCACTTGAGCGCAAGCAACAGAACCCTTGTGGGTCTCATCTCCCTCAATGTTGAGCAAACGTGAGGGCCCAGAGAAAACAACCTTGTTGGGTTTTCCCACTATATTCACCTCTAAAGTAACAAACCCCTACCAATGATTTCAACAAGATTTGGTGTTCTCATGCCCTCATAGGCCATAAGCATGTTTCGAGAAGGAGACAACCATTCCTCCATAGGTAAAATCGAAAACTCTCATCTTCCATCGCCCATAAGGTTGTTTGGGTCGGCGGCTCCAAACCATGGACCGCCCTCAATGGATTTGATAAGATTTGGTTGTCTCATGCCCTCGTGGGCCAATAGAAAGATGCTACAAAGAGTTTACCATTCTACCCTAAGAAAAACCATAGAGTACCATCTGTCATCACCCAGAAGATTGTTGGGGTTGGCAGCTCCAATCCATGCCTCACTCTTAGAGCATGTATCCAACCTTTGACCCATGGCAACGCTTGGGAAAAAACCATAGATGCACCAAAATCTAACTCTAAGTGTGAACTCCATTCTCTAATGACTTTCCTGTGGTACTTATGGCCTTTTTTATAGAGAGAGAGAGAGAGAGAGTTTAATCAAGGGTTTTAAAAGCTTTATAGAAGTTCATTCTTTTGACCACTTGTATTTCTTGTTTTCTGGGTCGTTGAAATATATAACTAAGTTCAATCCTCATAATGTATTATGTAAATTTTATTTTATGTATTTGATGTAAAGAGAAAAAGAAAATTTATTATTGTTATTTTATAGTATGGGTTTCATGCTCAAGGTCATTTTATTTATAGGTCAAGCACCCATTGAGTGCTTCTAGGGATTTTTCATAAAGTCTAGAAGTAAAAGAGTCATTGTCATATGTAAAAGACCCTATTGGGCACTTTGTATCATGTAAAGAGAATTTATGTAAGTAAAAAAGTGTCAAATTTCCTCCTCCAAGACCAAGTTAGCCTACCAGAAGACAAGTTGGCCTACAAGCAGTGAAGTTGGTCTCATTAGGGTTGTTTGAGACTCATAGAAGACTATATGTAAGTGTTCCATCAACCTCATTTGGAGAACATATTCGATCAAGAAAGAAACAAGTTCGATCACTAAGAAAATAAGCATAATAACCAGTGAAAAGAGGAGAACAAAAGGAGAAGTGAAATTGAAGTTTTGGACCTGTTTTAGGGCAACATTTTCCCACACGAGCGAAGGGTCTAAGGCATCATTTGTTGTAGAAATTACAGTCATAAAAGGAGTTGAAATCAAATTTCATAAAGATCAAGTTTGAAGGTCTAATTTCTAAGGAGAAAGGAGATCCCCAAGTGAAGGAGAAAGGAGACACATATCACCATATTCCATCCACACGTGAGAGGTAGGGTTTTTGCGGTTAGGCCAAAATTGCAGTCAAGGAATTGCGGGTCTGAATTTGTGAAATTACAGTAGTTCGGAAGTAGGTTGACTTGGATTGACTTTGTGAGAAGCAAGTTCATCAAGAAGAGGTTCGACTTTGTCTTGGAAGAGTCTTTGTCAAGGGTCTTAGGTCATGGAATTCATATAGAAGGAACTATGTATATAAGATCCTAAGGAAGCAATATGTGAAGAAAGTTGAAATAAGAGTTTGTGAAAGATGTATCTATAGTCCCATGAGATAAGATAAGTGATCAACATCTGATAACAAGAAGCATTAGCTATGACATCTCCTTGGAGAAGGTATGCAGACCCTGATTTGTACGTTGGAGAAGGAAAACCTTGGTAATGTATGTCTTGGAGATGGATTCATACAGTATGTGAAAGGATGTTGATATTGCAAGAATGAGATTTCATGACAAAGGGCCATCATAAAGAGGTAATGTTGATTTGATGTTAATTTTTTATTTTTGAAAGAAAGCATCTAATTGAGTTGTAAGAGGCCTACCGAAAGAGGGTTGTATAATTTCATCTACAACTAATACTGGATGGAATATCCTGAAGGAAACATGACTTGGAAGAGGTAGTAGTCTAAAGGATAGTCAGTTGATGACAAGAAGGTCACTTCCCGATGAAGAGAAGGATGACATGACTATTGGTTCAACACTATGTTTTGTTGAAGGGAAGTGATGGAGAAGATGGTCGATGCCCTATGAAGAAGTTCTGGAAGAAGATTGCTCCATGATGAAGAAGTTGAAGTTCATCCATGACATGATGCAGAAAGGAGGAGTTATGCAAGCAACTGATAGTACCATGATCTCCACCGAAGAGCAGATAGTTGTTGTTAATAACAAGTCCCTATTTAAGAGGGAACTTGGGTATATTCCTTTTAAAGGAATGTGTATATCCTCCCAAGTTAAGAGGGAGATATAGACATGTCATTCTTTTCCTCTTTATGAAGAAAAATGGAGGATTGGGTAAGCATATGAATTTCGACACTCTTTGAGGATGAGGTAGGGAATCCAATAAGTAAGAGTAGTCGAAGATGAAATTCCACAAGGATGTGTAAATCCAAGATGGGAATGGTCCTAGAAGGACATGCTTTCTGAACATATAGATGGGGTATGTTCCTTGAGAGACAATGATGAAGGTGTCTAAAAATCATTTGTCTCCCCATAATTGTGCTCTAATCTTATGGAGAGATAGAGTTGTTAGTCAAGGCCTTGCTATGTGGCAATGCTAGTTGATATGATTAGATGCACTGATATAAGCTAAATAAATAGCCTATGATATGACTTACCAATCTGAATCTTCTTATGAGTATTCTTTTGTATGAGAATGTCCATGTACCTTGTATGGAGAATGAATACCTCCCTAGTTAAGAGGGAGTGTGAAAATGTGTAACTAGGTTCGATCTTCAGAATGTCTTATGTAAATTTGATTTTATGTATTTGATGTAAAGATAAAAAGGAAATTTATTATTTTTATTTTGTAGCATTGGTTTCATGATCAAGGTCATTTTATATATAGGTCAAGCATCCATTGAGTGCTTCTAGGGCTTTGTCATAAAGCTTAGGAGTCAAAGAGTCATTGTCATATTTAAAATACCCTATTAGGAACTTTGTATCATGTAAAGAGAATCTATGTAAGTCAAAAAGTGTCAAATGTCCTACTCCAAGACCAAGTCGACCTACTAGAAGACAAGTCAGCCTACAAGCGGTGAATTCGATGTCATTAGGGTTGTTCGCACCTCATAGAAGACTATATATAAGTGTGCCATCGATCTCATTTGGAAAGCACAATCAATCAAGCAAGAAGTAAGTTCGATCACCAAGAAAAGAAGCATAATAACTAACAAAAAGAGGAGAACAAAAGGAGAAGTGAAATTGAAGTTCTGGACCTGTTTTAGGGCTACATTCTCCCACACGAGCGAAGGGTCTAGAGCATCATTTGTTTCATAAATTATAGTGATAAAAGGAGTTGAAATCAAGTGCCATAAAGATCAAGTTTGAAGGTCGGGTTGCTAAGAAAAAAGGAGATCCCCAAGCGAAGGAGAAAGGAGACACATCTCACCCTAGTCCATCCACACATGCAAGCTAGTGTTTGTGTTGTTAGGCTGAAATTGTAATCAAGGAATTACATGTATGAATTTGTGAAATTATAGCAATTCTAAAGTAGGTTGACTTGGGTTGACATTGTGAGAAGCAAGTTCATCAAGAAGAGGTAAGACTTAGTCTTGGAGGACTCTTTGTCAAGGGTCTTAGGTCATGGAATTTGTCATTTGAAGATTCTATAAGAAGAGAATAATTATTGTGGGTTTTCCTCTCAAGAGGATAGGTTTTGGCCCTGGTTAGTAACCTACATTTTGTGTCCTATTGCCTTATTGATCTTCATATTTTGGTAGTTGTTTGATGATAACAACACAGTAATAATAAAGTGAAAGAAGAAACTAGTTACAAGTACATTAAGTTAAGTAAAAGAACATCACAAGCAGTTATCAAAGTAACAGAAATCACCCTAATCTAGTTGTGTTTGATTTCTCAACATAGGTTCCTTGTCCTCTTGTTTCCCTAACTTACATGTTATAATAATTGTTCTCCCTAACCTCCTCATGTACTTATAACATACCTCTTCAACTCTTCTCTCAACAATGCCTTGATGATGAATCTTGTTCTAGATTTGAAATGTTAGCCTCAGCATGACGAACATTATGGATTATCCTCTAGTTCTACAATCAAATCTTCAATGTTCCCATATCCAATTATTTAGGGACAAATATTTTTCCTAGCATGAGATTTTCCAATTGGCTTATCACATTAACTATAGGATAATCTTTCATCTTCCCTCATAACTTATATATGAATTTGTTGAAAATAGGAATATCCTTAATGACCTAGAGGAGATGTATTTTTTGAGTGATCCTAGGAGATAATTCTCTCAAGAGATGTAAGTATTTTTAGTTTCCATCCTTCAAGGATAAGGATGTATTTTTTAGGGATAAATTATTTTCACGGAGGATATTTCTCCTCCTCAAATCCCTTATCCTCTATGGGATGTATAATGAAATAGGGTTTGTTAATACCTCCCTTGATCCTATATTTTTCTCCTCAAGTCCATAAAGTATGTTCACTAAATAGTCATCTCATTATTACATACATGTTGGACTTGCCTATTGTTTGGATTGGGCATTGGTTGGGTAGGAAACTAGGGTTGTTTTTTTAAATTTTGATTATTACTTTTTGAAGCATTGGTCCATTATGATGCAAGGTGGTAGGAATGCTTATTACTGCTAGTTTAGAAGTATCCACCTTTATGGAGAGTTAGTCCATTATTATTTTTGCATAAGAGGTTGCGATGGGATTGATTGAAAGGAAGATTTGAATGGATGAGTATGCTTTTGATAATGCTATTGATTTTGCATTGGCCGATCAGGTTGATAAAGAGGATAAAAAGATTGAGCATACATTTATGTATTACATCCAATAAATTATTGAGGATGATAATAAGGCATACTTGGATGGAATAATCAAGCCAAAGCTTACCTTCTTTGGTTGATTAAGCACAGTGGCTCCAGATTGTCTTCAACTACTAAATAAGCAGCCTTTGTACCTAGAAAAGAAGGGAATTTTTTAGCTAGAGGTTTCTCTTAAACAAATGCACAAATATATAGAGTTTTAAGTGTACATTCATCCATAGCATGTTTTTTTGTGCGATTATGATACAAGATGACTAGATAAACAATTATATTTCTCCTATTTATGTGGCAAATGAATGTAAAAAATTATTTTTCATATCTTCTGAAATGAATCCTATTTCACTTTTACAAAGGTTTATAAAGTTAGATAATATGGTACAATACTTATACCATGTATACTCCTTTTCCTTGTAGATATCAAGTAGTTCTTGAATACTACTTGATGTGTTCATGTTCCAAATATAATATGTATCCATTTGTAATGATATTAAAGGTATCCATGAATTCCTGTCTTACCATACTAGAAACATAATATTCTCATAGTTTATCATCCAATGTGATACTATGAGGTTTCTTGTGATTTAGTTGGATCTTTTCATCATAATCTTTTAGGGATTCATTTTCTCCTTGGATCATTCTAAATATTTCATCTATGGTATCCTTAGCCTTATAATAGTCCCTATGTTTTTAAATGAAGATTATTAATTTGCTCTTATAGTTTGATGTTGTTTCCTTCTAAACTTATTAACCACCTCAAGGATGATTCCTACAATGTAAAGGGAGAAAGATCTAGCTTTTGAGCATCAAATACATAATCATAAGGCTCACAAATAACTTCAAATTTAAAAAGGGAAATGTTAGGGTATTCGATAAGAAGGCCATGGAAATAAGGAAAAGCACAAAAAATCACATTCTTCCATTTTTAATATCCACTGGCTTCCTGAAAGGGGAACTCAAATATTTCAAATTTCTATGCTCACTCTTTAGCTATGGTGTGGTGAGATGAGAATTCTTCTCCTTATTTTATATAGAAATCTATAAGTCCCTAATCCATCTTAGTGTAAGTCAACAAATTATTCAATAAATTGTTGGATGCTTATCTCACAAAGTTCATGTTGCTATCCTAGTTTAATTATACACCTTTTAGTAGCATGAGTTCTTGGTAAAAATACCAAATCTATCTAAAGTCGATGCATATAATCTAATGAGTTTTTTCCGTTCTTCTTTTTCTAATTAAAACAAACTTAAATGTTGTTTTTAGCACCTCCCCAACAATGGGACCAAAAGGTGATGGGATAAAGAATTGCAATAACATTTTTGAACTATGCAACTTAACTTTTATTTATTAATCTTGGAATGTGCTTATTTAATGAGGTGTTATACTCTATATGTGAAACTACACTAATATAATATGTTTTCTATACTTTATGAGAAATGTGAACCCTAAGGCTAGCTTGAATATTGTTTTCCCTTTCTTTGAGTAGCTTTACTCATGACTTTCATCATGTTAGTTAAGAGAAACATCTGAGGTTATAGAGTTGTTATGTTGGTTTCTACAAGGCTAGTTCAATAGATACATTGATGGTGGATAAGTGCATGTTTCATAGGCTTAAAAACCTCTTCATCAACATGTTCCATAAGTTGATTGAAAGACTTTATTCAAGGATCCATAAGTTTATTGATCCAGTTGAGATCATTATATTAATTTTCATAAATCTCAATGCTTTCAAATTTGAAAAATTGGAGGAATCAACTTGCAAGGACACTTTTACTAACAAGACCCAATTTGGAGAATTGTGATCTTAAAGCATTTGGACAATTTTGATGCATTAATAAAATTTGTTGGGGTCAAAACTAACATGGTTGAGTGCTAGACCCAATAAAACTATTCCACGCTTAGATACCTTTCCAATTGTGCAATAAATACGTCAACCAAATTTCATATGCAAAAGATATGCCGCTTAGAAATTGACCTTCTAGTTTGACCACCATGGTTCAAGAGGATGTTGCACTAACCTTCATTACTGATGAAAAAAGAAATATACATTTTTGGTTTGTGAATAATACTCTAGAAGGGTCAATATTATAACTCTAATTGAGAGATGAAGGAGTCAAGCCTGAACCCTTGTTGGTTATCATGTTATATTAAAATTGGGCCACTAAGGGTAGAAGGTGTTACGTTCTATGTTATTATATCTTGTTACATAATAGAGAAAAGCAACTAGGAGTGGAATTTAGAGAGAATAAAAAAAGGGGTTAGTGTTTCATAGTAGTCTAATAGGCCACAAGTCTTAGGTAACTCCATGAGAGTGGCTTCTCCTTTTGTACTTGCATTATTTCCATAGAAAAGAGAAAGCAAAGCAACTTCAACTTCCAACTAGGTTTTCTCTCATGAGTGTTTTTTTGAGAAAATATCTGAGTTCAATATGGATGGTGTGTGATTGTATTTGTTGTTCCCTATTTTCTATATTTTATATAATCATGCACAAGTAGAAAACTAGAAATTAATAAATCTAGAATCCAAAGGAATTCAACCTTCACAGTATAGATTTCAGTTAATTTTATTAGATCTATTGTGACTAACTGTCTAGTCAAATATTCATGTTAGTTTATAGATCATGACTAGAGGGAAATTGTCTCTAGGATCCCAAGAATTAAGTATCCTTGTTTCAAGGGTCAGATTTCCCTCCTTAATTTGCATTTCTTCAATCAAAAAATTGACTTAGGATCTTACTAGTTGAGTGTCTTGAGACATTAATTGATTGACTCCTTTAGAGGATGCAAATTTGCATGATTCCCTTTTGTCTTGAGTTTAATTTGATGGAGATCACCCTAGTATTTTACCTTCTTGAGAAAATGATTAGCATAACCTCAAAAATGTACAAGTTCATCATTCACAAATTAAAACAAAATATATCACACAAATCAAAATTCTCATTCACAACAATAAATGCACATAACCCATGATTTTCATGTTAATCATACTCTTTTATAAATATAATAAGTTTTAATGCATAAAAAAGTGTCTCATTAGCTATAAGATGAGCCTCAAAGTTCCATTATTTAGTGGTCGATTACATATTAATCAATCAATTTGAAAAATGATGATTAGATTTTGGTATGGCTTACTAATCCACTATCCAACCATAAAGAACACATTACAATCTATATAAGTTACTTGAAAAAGTGAGTAGAAGTGAAAGCAATGAAGAATGATAAGGAAGATAAGGTAAGCAAATTTATTTATGAAAACATTTTAACAAGATTTCGGGTTCCTAAGGGGATCGTAATGTATCAGGGACTTTAGTTTACATCCAACTTCATTGAATATATTATGGAATCATAAATAATTTGCAATATGAAATTAACAATTGGTCATTCATATGCAAATGGATAGGTATAGGTCACAAATACAAAATTATAGAACATCCTAACCAATACAATGAAGCAATATAGAAAGGACTAGGAAAATAGGTTAATATAAGTAGCATGTTCATATAACACAGCATGTAAGACAACTACAAGGTTTACGCCCTATGACATGGTGTATGGAAAGCTAGTTATGCTCTTGATTACATTTGAAATTAAAATAGTATAAACAATCCTAGACTCATGCCTTAACCTCTTTGAAATACAAAAAGAATGAAGAAATCAAATCGGTGGATTGAATGAATGTATATGTCAATCCCTATTTCATACTAAAGTTATCCAACAATAAAGAGTCAAATGCAATGATAAATATTTCAAGGAAAAAAGGTTCAAGGAAAAAGACTAGGAATTGCTTTATGATTATGTATTTAAGGATATTAAAGTTAAGTGAAGAACAAGGTGTGTAGGGCCATGTGAAATTGACACCTATTGTGATATTGGATCAATGAGAAACAAAATAGTGGATGAAAAAAATGACTCTCTATTGGGCAAGGGACAGGCTCTCAAGTTATACAAAAAGTCATTGTCAACAGAAGATTTCATATTCCATCATTGAGGAAACCCTGTGGATCTAATTCAAAGTGGAAGTACTTCAAATTAGGATGAAATTTTGATCATCTCAAATAATTAAAAAGCAAATAATGAAAAAAGAGAAAATATGTAAAAAACAAAATTAAAAAGAGTTCCTCATAGTGAAAACCTCTCTTGAAGCATCATAAACTAGATTTTGGCTAGAATTTTATGCTAGAATTTTATACATATGAGTTTTGATATATAAACTAAAATATAATAACATCCTAATCGAAAAAACCTATTTTAGGCACCATGATGTGGAGCAAAAGTGAAAACTAAAAATAATATTTTTGTTCTAACAAAAAATAAAAGAAAAAGAAACACAAATTGACTTTGATTATTATATGCATTGTCACTCGTCTTTTAAGGTCTCATGCATAGGTTTTAGTGATTCCAAAAGTCTCAAAAATGTAAAAAGCAATTTATCCTCCTATCAAAAGAATTCACACATTCAAATACTTATTGAATTAACGTACACTCTTTAGTGGGAAGTTTGATAACAATGTATCACCATAAAGATGAACTCTCATAAAACTTAATCTATAGTACTTATAATCTGAAAGATTTCTCAAGAACTACATTAAAAAATACCATGTGGAATTATAAACAAGTTTGTCATTTGGAACAAAATCTATAGTATGATGTCATTATACTCAAGGAAAAACACAACAAGCATTTTGATAGTCATCAAAGTTAAGGAATCCAATCCATGACAAGCTTGCATCATCGTTTGAGAAATCAACTTCATTTACTGATCTTCAAAGAATAGTTATATTGCAAGAAATCATCTTAAATTCTAAAATAAACTAGAAAAGGACAATAAAATAATTCAATTGGTTACATGAAAGTTGAAATTATAATTCTAATATAAGCTTCAAAATTATGAATTATCTTGTTTCAAAATTAGTAATAGAATACACGTAGATATTTTGAGAATGCACAAATCCTCATGACAAATCAAGCTTAATAATATATGTCAATGATATGAGTTGTTAAAAACCGAAGTATCGCTTTCATATATTTGAGACGTACAAATTACATGTCGAAGAAGACAATGCCACCATTACTCCAATAGACTAAAAGAACCGGGTTTTAATGAATACACGTTGTAGTTATAAAGATAAGAGTTTTATGGCATAGTTTTGAGGTAAAACATAATGCTTTATGATGATAATAAAAAAGGTTCACACTCATTAAAATATCATCCATTATTATCACTTTAAACCCAAAATATCAAACATCCAAAAATAGAGTATTTAAGGTATCACTAGAAAAGAATTCCATGCCTGTCAAATAAAGATAGAATTTATCAACAAATAACTTCAATAATTCATAGAATGTGGGTGACATTTATTCAAAATCATTAAACACTAGATATTTAATATCCTCTTTGGGATACACAAACTGGTATCCTTTCGACATCCATTCATAAACTTTTTTATACCTTTTTCCCATCCCCATACCATATTATAACCCATTTTTCTCATAAAAATGCATTTTTGACCAAGGAACAATATTTCTTTAATTAAGTCACTTGTAGTGTTAACTCTTATGCATTAAGGAAAGAATTCACCTCTTCATGCTAACTAAAAAGGAGAGCATGAGAAACATTGTAGATATACTTGTAATAATACCCTTCGAGGCATTAACGAAGGATTGAGAGTTCAATGTAGCAACTTCTTTGCGATGTTGCAACACGTGTATGTTGCTACAACACCTCTATGTTGTTGTAACACCTTTTCATTGTTGCTACAACATTGGTTCACCTCCAGCATATCGATGTTGCAACACCCTTACATTGTTGCAAAACCATCAATGATGGTACAACATGACTAGAGCATCAATGTCGCAACACTTGATGCTCTAATACAATTTAAGCAACATTACTGCAAAACCTTATGTTGCAACATGTCCCAAGTATCTATGTTGCAACACCTTGGCACACCAAACATTGAACTCAACTATTGCAACTTCATGGACAATTGCAACATTTCAACATACAACCACCAAATGCACCACTCTCACTCACGATTTCCCAACAAGAGAATCTACCACTTAGTGCCAAGTGAAGGAAAAGACAAAGGAAGTTGGTCCATTTAACAAGAAAGAATTGATTATACCTATTTCTAACATGATTTTGTGCTTGTTGTGTTGGCTAAGTGAGTTAGAAGTTACATCTTTTGTAATTTTGGCTATAACGAAGAGGGAATACATTCTCATGATTTTCCCTTAATTCCCTAATCAAACTAAGAAACAAAGACATTTTATAAATTCCCTTGCTCCACTCAAGCCAAAGTAGTAGAGTGGAGAGGATAATTTGAAATTGTACTTTGAGTCCCATTAATAAAAAAATAATTTGTTGTTCTTATTCCTATTTTGTCATGTCCCTTCCTAAATTAATTTGGAACAAGACTAATTATTGCATTTTAGGGCCAATTTTGGAGATAGTGGGGCCCATTCGATTTTTATTATGAGATTTGACTTAGGAGAAGATATTTTGTTGTGGTTAAATTACCTGGGGGGGCACCCACACTACGGAAATATGCAATCCCTAGTTTGGTTTGCATGGAGGTGGTTGAGTGAGGGCCCATGATGGAGGTAAAATTCGAGGGAAAAGTGCTCAACAAAATCTATATAAAGAAAGCAGCTCTCCTCATTTCATTCATCTTTTTGGTAATATTGATTTCTCTTTGGTCACTCGAGCTGCTTAGCCAAGTCACTTGTTGTTTAGCACAAGTTCTTCAAGTGAAGAGCTCACCCGTTCTTCGGGGGACTTTGAGTGCCACCCTAGGAAGGTTTTCTTTCATTTATTCAGGAGGAGGATCTCAATGTGATTCCCAGAGATTTCATCCATCTCCAAGTGTTGCGTATTACTAGAGGATGTAGTGAAGAGAAGGCTGAGTTTGCTTGTGGATTCTTGCAGAGGAGTTTTGGTGAAGGATTTTTCGGAGAGGAGGCATAGGAGGATTGTTGGAATTTGGGAGAAGTTTTGGAGCTGGAGGAGTGTGCTACTTCGCAAGGTGATTTTTTCACTTCCTGGGCTAGCGCAGAGGAAGCATTGGGTGTTCACGTGGAGGGTACAGTATCAGCCTTTGAGGCTAAACTTTACCGTGGAGGTTAAGTGAAATATTTGGAGAAGTGATTGCTACATTTTCATGAGATTGGAGGAGGATTTCGTTGGGTTTTATTGGAGGTCGTTTTCTAGAGCAGCTTGGAGGGCATGGGGTTTATTGGAGGTCGTTTTCTGGAGCAGCTTGGAGGGCATAGGGCATATTGGAGGTCGATTTTGAAAGCTCAAAATCCAACCAAACCATTTTAGGTTTTTTTTTTTCGACAAGGATCCCAGATACAAAGTTTCATAATTTTATGAGCAACGAAGGTGGGGTTTGAAGTGGTATATTTGCAACATACAGTGCATAATTGTTGGGGATTACGTAGGGTATATTGGTGGCCAAATTTGGGAGGTTGGGTTCAGCCCAAACCCTTTCTGGTTTTTTTCTGGGTTTTTAAAAGGATCCCAGATATAAAGTTTTAGCATTTTCTGAGCACCAGAGACAAGGTTTCTTGCAATTCCTTTCCAGCCAGCAGTGTAGTTTCTAGGGACAATGCAGAGCATTAGAGGAGCAGTCATTTCCAGCTTCAAGATTACTATTTTATCACCTAGGTCCTATTAAGCTTTCCCTTAAGGCAATCCCAAGTGCATTTCTCCATATTATTGTACTTGCTCCATTTCATTAATAAAATGGCTTAGTTGGTTCTCACTTCTCGAGTTTTAATAAGCATTCGCTGATTGTTTTTATTTCCTGTGTCACAAATTGATTTTGTTTTGCATATCAATGTTTATTTAAGTTTGGAACATTACATATTTCATTTATTGTGGGTGTGATGTGTTGATGATATAAGCATTATAGTCCAAGTTTAATCAATGCCTCACTTAACACATGGCTCCCTCCTTAGTTAGGTACCACATGTATTTTAACCACTATAGGTTATAATTTCATTTATAATTTAGTTAATTTTGTTATTTACCTTGTTTCCTAATTATTCATGCTACTGCAACTCACTAGCATTTACTTTGTTTTTCAATTAACAATTTTGCTACAACTTGTTACATTATTTACTTTGTCTCCTAACATTGTGGTTGGTGATTGACTTAAGCATAGGTTCATTATTTTTCTAGATCCTTGATTCATATTTTTTATTAGATCTCCTACATTGCAGTATTCATTTGCAAAGCTTGTGAACGAGAAGTTAGCTTGATCAAGTCACCTCTTTATTTTGTTGCTTGAGTGTTTACTTTCCAATAGAGTGATTTATTTCTTGTTCGTGTGATTACTTTCCAACAAAGAGTGTAGTAGCTAGTATTTCAATTCCTTCAAGTGTGATATTTCAATCCATGCAAGTATGATATTTCAATTTTTTCAAGTGTGAACATGATATTTCAATTTTTTCCAATGTGAGCCTTTCATTTCCTGAAAAGTGTGGTTCAATGACTTGTGGGAGAACAATAACATTCAACTCTACCATAATGAACCAGTGCCACAACCTCATTGGAGCTTACATATTGTCTTAACATATACAGTGCATGACAATTTGCAAGTTCCATATGAAAATTGGATTAATAACTATGTATAGCTTCTTAGTTATCCACTAAACAATTAGGAGGTAATTGAAAGGCCTATCATTTTTGGCATCGTTTCTAGGGAAATTTCAATAATACAATAGATTTTTATGGCTTGATTTCATTTGGAAGCCTGGTGTGATGTGTTTTATTCAATTTTTCCTTTAAGCCAATTTATGTTAGAAAGAATGTCTCCTTAATTTCCCATGGACGAGATTAAACATCGGTAAGGTAGATTTGTTAGATCCACTCAAGGCACCCACAAGGTTAACAATACAAGACAATCACAAGAGGATAAAGGGCACACTTAGACTTACTTCCTGAATCCTACAATGAGCTCTCTTGCCAAAAGGAAGCTTGAATATTATAGTCTAAGACAATTCGAATGCCATCCCTTACATCAACAAAGGTCTTGTCCCCTAAAGACCAACTAAAAGGGTCGTTTCATTCAGAGAACTATTCTTTCTTGATTCTCCCAAGGAACCTTTAGAGGAAAATGACATTTTCTATGATAAGATGGCACATGATATCCCTATTAGGGAAGCGACATCTACCTTCGGATTCCCCATTCAAGAGTCAAATGAGGAAACTAAAATGAAGAACATTTTGCGTTCAACCTTGCCCAACTTTCATGACTTATCCAAAGAAGATCTGGACACCTTCCAATTTGATTTTGTTGTCCTTTGTAGAAGTTATGACTATGCATATTAAAAAAATTTCCTGCCACATTCAATAATGCTACATGACAGTATTTCATGGGCCTTGGCAGAGATAGCATCCACACTTTGGCACAAATGAAGAAGAAGTTCCTATAGCAATATCAAGATTATTGAAAGGACAAGGAATGAAAGGAGGAGGTCTTCAAAATGGCTTATAATGAGGACAAAAGCATAGAAGACTATGTCAAATAGTTCAACTATTATATACAATGGGAAAGACAAGAAGATTTAGCTCCAAACACACTATATGTCTTGTTGTTATGGGGAACTAGTGATGATTACATTAAACTATCAAATCTAATGAGTGGAGCAGATGTCTCTTGATGATCTTATGATGAAATTATTGATTTATGTCAAAGGTATTCCCGAGGAACATCGAAGACCAGAAGAGGATCGAGAGACCTATTGGTAAAAGTTAACAAGACTGTAAGAAATGGAGTTTCCAAAGTAGAAATTGATAACATGTTACACGACTTCAAAACTAACATACTTAGCTTGTTGAGTCCCCAATTGGACACTTACAAACGAACAAGAAGAATGAAGGTGCATAATTAGCTTTGGCAGTATTTTTTCCCAAAGTGTTAGAGAAAGTACCCATTGAAAGAGCACCCACTAGACCACATTGAGGCTTGTGAAATATGCATTGAGGACCATGCCACAAGCAAATGCCCATATCTACTAGGACTGGAAGCTATATACCAGAAGGCTAAGGAACTAGAGAAATTGTGCTTTGCCTCCCATAAATTTCCATGGCAACCTAATTGCAATATTATAATGTATGGCAACCTAACCCTTAAATTTAGTATTCCTCTCTACAATGCTACTTGCCTACTTAGCCATGGAAGGATCCCCCTCCAAATTGTCTTAAGTAGCAAGGGTGGAGAAATCCATACATTGGAGGAACATATCATGCCTTAATTCAACCACCTATCCCACTTCTTCCTTCTCCACCAACGCAACCATCCACATTAACCCCTCCTCGGCTTCAACTTCCTGCACAACCAATTACAAAACAAAATAATGGTTGTTTGTTTGATTTATGCTTAGAACAAAGGGAGTATTATTCCACATGTCTCACCTCAAGTTCTGTTAATAGTGGACACGATGAATGAAAATAATTCCTAGATCTAATAGAAAATATTTTTTGCAATGAAATGGAAATGTTTGAAGTAGAAATGTAACTTACACCTTATGCATGTCGATAGGAAGGAAGACTAGTTGCAATTGTTGGAAACTTTGCACCTGACTAGACATCCAAATCCAACTCTTTAGTCCTAACACCTGCACACATACACAACCAAAGAAAAATTATGTTTTTCGCTTTCCAAAAAAGAAAATTAGATTACCAAACAGATCTAATCGTATCAAAAGATGACACGATCTCACAAACATGAAAATGTAAGGAGGGAAATCAACTTTACATTCATATAAAATAGCATTATAATAAGTAATTATACCTTCTAGTGTTGCATCCTCCTCCAATCCCTTCCTCCTTATTAGAGCCTAGATTTACCTCAGGCTGAAAAGGTAGGATCCAGGGCCAACATCAAACCACGCTCAACCTGGTAGCTAGCCCTACCAGGTCAGGAGAGGGCTCTCTCTGGGTCAATCTCAGCAAATTATGATCGATGAGGGATTGAGATGACTGAAATATCTACTGATCTTAGGCTAGGTATGTTTGCAAGAGAGTTTGATTGAATAAAATGATGTTTTGTTGGCTCAGATGGAAAGGTAGATTTTGGGTGCGATTGAGGCTTAGTCCTACAGAGATCTCAATTGGGCAAGGTAGGCAATTGTTTTTGGCACTTAAAATTGAATGAGATGGAAAGAATAGACAGGTGAGGTGTTGAAGAGGGCAATAGAAATCATGGATCCTCCCCAAACAGCTGAAAGCATCAAGAAACTAAAGCAAACTTCAAGTAGAGCATTGCACTTTCAATAGATTCTACTTACACTCTTGTTTGTTTAGTTCAGAAGAAACAAGATAGAGAATGGCATACATGACATATAAGAAAATTCACAATTACAAAGAAAAGCACTGTACCAAGACAAATTGCCACATGGATCCCAAAGAGTGTTGCAAACCCTGGTCTCAATTCCTTAGCCAAAATGCTGATATGAATGTACAATGAAGCTCAAGGCTTTCTCAAAAGTCCAACCATGCTAATGACTGAAAAAACATAAGATATAGGCAAACAACTCATCCTAGCTTCTAGGGGTCGAGCTCACATGTTTAGGAGCCGTTTCAACTAATTCTAAACTGAGAACTAGAAATCAGGCAACAGAACAGCATGCCTCTAGAAACTAGGAAACTGATTCATTCAGTTTCAAACAACTTTTTGATAGATGAATCTACCTCCCTAAGTGAAAATTAGACATAATTACATCAAGATCCATCAATTTTAATTAAATTACATCACAAATTTGACATTAAGAAGGTGAAAAAGTCAAACTGGCAAAAACTAGGTGAAAAACAGAGTATACTTGGTTAAACTGGCAAAATTTTCCCTATGCACCGCGCCTGATTTCTCTATGTGTAGCGCCTGTTTGGAGCCACTTTTGAAGGCCTTCCCGATGTCCAAATTCACTCCAAGTGTGTTTTTTGGAAAGGCCTGCCTGTCTACTTTCTAACCCAAGTGGAATTTTTCAATTTGGCCTCCATTTGCCCCTCCAAAATTCAGTTCTCCCAACATTGCTTCTTGTGTGTCAAAATAGGGGCAGTAAGGTCATTTTTTGAGTGTTTTTTACCTTTTTTAGGGCTCAAAACCTGTCATAAAATTTCTTGGCCATTGGTAGGAAAGCATATTTTTCCACGCCAAATCCAAAAATGCTGAGTTTTTGTCATTTGCAGGCTCTCATCAAAAGCGAGCGCCAAGTGGCGCGACTCATAGAGCAGAAAATTCTGTTTTTTGTGCCAAAATTTCCAAAAATGAAAAAAGTGCCCCAAATTTTTTGAAATTTGGGCTGAGTCTTCTCCATCAAGCATTGTGTTGGGCCAAGGAAGCCTCAGCCAAGATCTGAAGTTTATCTTGTGCTTTTTGCCTTCTCGATCTCTTCTTCAATTTCGTCTTCAAGCTCCTGATTCTAGCTTGACACACCATGTTCCTTGACAAATAATGATATGCCATGTTTCTCAGCATATTCTTCTCATTGATGGCTTTCTCCAACCTCCTCTCCAAGTGGATATTAGTCCTCTCCAACCAAGACTCACGATGCTTGCTAATGTGTGAGTTTTCTTGATGAGTATGAAAAGATTTATGGTGATTTTAGTTTTCTGCCACCAAGGGTAAGAATGTATGAGGGATTGTCGAGGGAGAAGGTAAGAGGGGTTTTAGAAATGTTGCTGATTGGAATTTGGGGAATAGAAGGGTTTTAGGGATAGTTTTTAGATTTTGGGATAACAATTAGGGTTTAGGAACGTGTAGCTAAGGTTTGGGATAGTGGGAGTTAGGAATATGGGGTTAGTGAATTTAGGGATATGGGAATTATGGATATGGGGATGAAACTAGAAAATGAATGTGAGGGAATGGAACTTGGCAGCAAAAACACAAACTACAAACCCTAAGCACTTGTTTTTGGGCAAAAATTGCAAGGAAGTAGGGTTTGAGTTTTGTCTCACTAAACCACCATAAATTTTAAGAAAAACTCATTCACTAGCAAGGGAAGAAAGCTTGACTTACTTTCACACCATAGGATTGAGAAAATTTTGAAATTTGAGAGAGTTTATGGGTGAAATTGGGCTTACAGCTCTATGCGCCGCGCCACAAACCCAATGCGCCGCGCCTCCAAACCCTATGCGTCGTACTTTTTGCAGGAGACTTTTGGAGGCCTTCCCAGTGTCCAAATTGGGCGCGGGATAGCTCGTTGGAAATTTTATTGAGTCTACTTTCCAACCCATCTATAATTTTTTAATTTGGAGTTCATTTGGCCTATCAAAAAGCAAATCTCCCAAGACTGGTCAAAATGTGCCAAATGAGGCTACCTAAAGGCAGAGTGTTGTTGCAATCAACTTTTGAAGGTCTTCCTCAACGCCAAATTGAGCTCATGATAGCTCATTGGAAATATATTTGTGTCTAATTATCATTTGACTCATCAAGAAAGTCATTAGGCAAACAAACCTAGGAGAAATCTTAATTTTCCCAAGGTCACTTCAGAGGTGCATCAATTCTCATGAGGCAACTGTATTTTCGACATTTCTCTAAAACCATGACACCTATGTAACAAGTGAAGGAGGTTTTTCTTCGTTGGCCTATTGTGGACAAAAACGTCTCTAATTTTTCCCAAATTCATCTTTTCTTGCTTAGAAACATCATTGGAGTAAAACCTATCCCGATGTGTGGAACAGGGGATTTGTCAAAATGAAGTGAAATGAAGGGGATAATGGGCTTCTAAATTGTTGAGAAACTTTTGGGAAGTAGGGAGGGATACTAGGAAGCAGGGGAAAGTGGAATTTCAAAGATTGAGTGAGGGGAAGAGGTCCAAAAGGGAAAAACACAGGCCTAGCCTAGAAAATTGTCAAGTTGTAGCAAGAAACTAGGGTTTGTGCAAAAATGAGGAATTTGGGGGATATCAGTGATGGGAAGTGTTTAATAAGGTACATTAAGGATAGGGGAAGGTGTATGACATCCAGATACAAGTTTTGATAATGATTTGACCATCCAAGAGAAATTACCTTCAAAACCCTAGGAGAGGGAAATGAACCTTACCTAAGCGCAACTGAAGCATGAACAAGGTGTAAAATGACCCAGTGGAACTTGACATGATGATGACAACCATTTGAATGATGGTACACTCAGCTGAATGGTAACATGGACCAACATTTGGACAAACTTGAAAGGAGTAAAAGCAAACCCTAGACCTAATACCTAGTGACCAAATTTTGCTTGGAGACTCACTGAAATGACAAAATTTGACCTTAACACCTTAAAATCACTTTGTAAGAGCATGTTTGAGCACTGGAGGAGGGCTGCAAAGACTGACACTAACACTCCTTAACCTCCCTTATCTCACACATAAATTGGGTTCATTCATGCAGCAAGTGGGGGCCCAGTCTAGTGGTATTTTTGCAACACAAGGTTCTCTCATTGTGTTCTCCTTCCTCCCTTACACCCCTAAGAGGGTATCACTATATAGGCCATTCCTAGATCTGCAAGGATGTATCTATACACTTAGTGCTGAGAGAAGTTAGGCTTTATGGCATGTGAATTGAGTGGATATAAGTCATGGATAGACTTGATGGCATGTGAACCAAGTAATTAGAATTCATGCACAAGTTTCATGCTCATTTAAGAGCTTTTCCCAACTCACTAAGAACTTTCTTTTCAAATATGAGTTTTTCCTTAATTACGCAATAATAATTATTTCACAATTATCAAATTGTGATAAAATAATTATGAGAAATTACTCAATTATGTAATTCCATCCCTATAGCATCCATAACTTCATCGTAAGACCCATATAAGCAAAAACAAAGTGAAAGGGGAATCATTCTAGCTATCAACTGAGCTAAGTTGAGCTATTGTTCCTTTTACTGAAGTGGAGTGGAAAACAGAGTTATAATAGATACCCCCTAATGTATGAGGTCAAAAGGGAAATTAACGATCGAAATGCATTAAAAACATGTATCAAAATTCGGGGAAGGAGTCAGGATTAAGGGACCATATCAGAGATCCCAGCCCTCTCTTCCTAGTCATTTCTTCCCTTCCTCCCCTCCCTTTTTTTTTTTTTTTTTTTCTTGTATCCTTCTCCTATGGGCCTTTAATCTTTGATGGAATTTGAGTCCCGACCCTCTCCTCTTGAATCACTTTTCAAGGTTTTGTTATTTATTATAAGATATTTATAGAGGTATTTAGGTTATAAGTATACATCTTGATTAATAAATTTATATAACACTATTATATTAATCCTTTCATAACTCTAACAATAATTCTATAACCTGATATCAATCCAGGATAATATGATAGTTTAACCCTTGATTAAACTTTAATAAATAAATAAATAAGAATAATTTAACCCCTAACCAAAAAAATAAATAAATAAATAAGAATAATTTAACCCCTATAATTTTCCATCAATAACTTCTAAATTAAAAATGATTTTATTTTATAATTTAATTATTTTAATAAGTCCCTTTATATATAACTAACTTTGTAATAACTTTTTAACTAACCATCTATTTAAATTAATTTTATGATATTTTATAATTAATTTATAAAATAATTCCCCTAATCTTTAATATATATATAAATAACTATGTACATTTAATAACTTTTTAACTAACTATTAATTTAAATTAATTTATTTATCTTAAACACCAATTAAAATTATTTTATATATTTATATTTATATTTTATACATACATTTAAAGGCATGGTCACCTAATATAACTAACTTCCATTTAATTTATTTAAAAAAAAAAAATTATGGCCCTCGTCCAAAAGTCAAAATTCGCCGTTGGTCAAGTTAGCCGTTGGAGGCTCTACTCAAACTATTTAACATGCAAAGCTGGATCTGTTTCTTCAACTTGCCCTGACGATGAACCACACTAGTTGGTTCAAAACGCGTCGACAAATGAATTTTCATGTGATTTACGCCGAAGAATCTCTCATAAATTTGATATGGATCACAGAAGCCTCAGTTCAACAATTAAAGCACAATCATAAATATATCATCCTCAGGGACAACATATGCCTTTCCGTCTCTTTTGATATTTGAAATATAATTTACCTTACAAAAATAAACAACAACGATAAAATTAAAGACAATAATAATTATAAAAGTTTCATAATGAAATAAATAATTATATATTTATCTTAAATGTGATTTTTTTTAGGTACTAATTACTTTTTTGATCCCTTTCATTATTTATTAAATTTAGTGGGGGTACAGGTATCGGGGCATGGGGTGGGGGGTTATTGCTCTACACCCTGGAGGAACTTGTGTATATTGATATGCTTGGAGCTTCAGGCACACCACTAACAATCAAGCAAAACTCTATGCCCTTTTATGAGAAGTGAATCTAGAAACCTTATTAAACCCTCACTCTCTTATAATCCTAGGTGATTCTCAAAATACAAGAAGGCATGATTGAGTGGATTCCCCCCTATAGATCCCAAACTCGGTTCCCTTTACAAACGAATCCAATTCAGGATCTCATCCCTTCTAGACATGGTTTCTCTTCAAGTGTGAAGGGTCTTAAACTCATTTTTTGATTGCCTAGCTAATTAGACAATACAATTAAATGAGGGAACCATATGTATCAATGACACATTCTATCATCAAACCATTCCATGATAATAATAAAAGTGTCAACACTTGTCATATGCTATTGGAAACAAGTGGTGACTAACCATCAATCATGCTTAGACTAGTTAGCATGCATATCAACTATGGAATTCATGCATGATATTATTACTCATATAGATTTATGGATCTTCATTGAAGTGAAATGAGATTATAGGTATAGGCTCACTAATTCCTTCATTATATGTGAGTTCATATGGCTTGTCATGTCTTTAATTCACTGAAATTTGACCTTTCTTATGGAGGTTGCGGGGATCCTCTATTCTTCATTGTGATTTCACTTCCTTTGTTTGTTGGTATGGTCTTTGCCTGTAATGCCCTCCTCCCACATTTACCCAAGTTATCGGCCTATCGGAGTAAAGATTTGATGAAGAGTTACTATGATATGATTCAACCTCCTAGATCACCTTAAGAAAGTGGAATCGACAAACTAGAAACCTTAATGACTTCCCTATTAGGTGCTTCAAGGCCCCCAATGGATAAACCACCCTTCCAGGTGCCTAGACCTTGAACTAAACCTATTTTTTTAGTGCCTCAATCTCCCAGATGCTAGCACAACATTGCCTAATTTTGACTGAAACCCTCTAGTCACACGCATGATGCCTACAAGGGAGCGACTGTAGTCTTTTTCACCTAGTTTTGTGCCTACGACTGTGGGATTTAAGCCACTTTTTCAGGTTAGGATCCAGACCTTTGCCCATAACTTAATGAAACTTTCTAGAACCATGAATGACACAAGGACAAAGCCTTCCATACAAGTCTTAGACAAGAACTTGACCTAACAAGGCCTAACCATGACATACATTCTGTCAAACATATCATGAACATGAAATCTCCAGGTCATAAATACATATATGAACATAAGAGTCTCGTACTTATCTGAGAATCATCAAGAAGGTTTAATTCCATCTCATATTAGTTGCAATAACATCTAGTAGGTCATGCATTCAATAACCAATCACATATTCATCAAACATGTCAACAGACATAAACAATATACATCATATAACCAACTAATAGCCAGCATATAAACCAATACTAACCAACATATAAACCATGGCAACTCAACCATAATATCACCATCATAATCAATACATATTCTCATAGATCACAATAGAAAATACCTCTTATTAACATATGAAAATGTCAACCAAGTCACGGACTTCCATGTACCACCCGACCATAGATTTGGTTGAACAAATCTCTCTTTCAGTCAATCACCCCTGTGCCATATTCCAAGCATGAATGTGGGATCTCATGTAATAAACCAAGAACACCAAACCAGGGCTTCCAGAAGCCAAACTACCTCAACCCTCAATTAGTGATTCCACCTCACGGTCAAACATCACTAACCATCACTAGATCAGTCTCTATCCGAGTTGTCTAGGGCTCAAGAGTGTTTGTTCCAACCAATGCTTCCAACACTAGTAACTCAACCCACAACTGTCATTAGACTCCAAAGCGTTTGTCCAACCAAGGCTTCCAGGACTAGTAACTCAACCCACCAAGGGCTCCAAAGCATTTGTCTAATCAGGGCTTCCAGAGTGTTTATCCAACCAAGGCTCCAAGAACTACTAACTCAACCCACAGCCATGTGGAACATGAGCACCAATTAGGAAACAAAAGGGAAAACCCACAACACCATGAATATCTAGGAAATGGAAATGCTATGCAAAACCACTATCAATCTAGGAAATCCTCCATTACAATGACAAATAATAACCAACTAACCACATGCATGGACCATGCATGCCAAAATTAGCAAGGAAACCATATATGCAACTCAATACATGCTAAGCAATCCAGCTATAGTTGTTGATCCCATTGTCCTCTTACGCTTTCCTACTCTTCCTTTGCATTTTTTCTCCAAATCCCAAGTGTGTCACAGTCCTCCATGAGTGCTCCAAGAAAAAATCTAAATGTCCAAGAGTATGAGAGAGATAAAATAGAACAAAAACTCCAATTTAAAACTTACCAAAGTCTTGAACTGATCCTCATAAGCCTTTTTATTATTGAGGCCTCTATTTTCTTCATTTTCCTCTATTTTCCTTCAATTTCCTTCTCACATGCAACCTATGACCTTTCACCTTCCTTTTCTCCTATTTTCCATTATTTTCATAAATAAAATGCCAATTAATGCCTCTTTGCATTTGCCAATGTCCTTAGCCATTAAAAACCGAAGTGACACCCCACTAGGATGTTTTGCCCAACATTCATCTTGGAATACGTGTCCCATGACCTTGGCTATTATATTTCCTTTATTAACTTTATTACATGGAATTTTAATCAGGGTTGTTACATTGCCCCACCCCCTCGAGTTGTGTCACTCCAATCATCTTCTTAAGGGCAAAATCACCCTTCTATTCTTCAATCCAAGCTTGAGGACATTTAAGATACCCTTAGTTGCCTCCACATAAGGATTGAGCAACTAGCGATCCATACTACATCTTTAATGGGCAGTTTGGTGCAATATAGACAACAATTTCAATAACTGGACACGAAATTGGCTAGGTTTAAAGCAAACTAGAAGAAATTACACTGCATGGCACTTCCGAGCCTTACTCTCCTTTGTCCTCTATGTGTTTTGTCTCCTCTGAGCATGTCCAACTTGTTCTTCTCCTCTTGAAATTGAATTATGCAACATATATAACAGATCCAGATGCTCAACTTGCAGTACACAAGTCTTGTTCTAATGGATAAATATGATGTTTTTTAGAGTTTATGTAATTTTGGGAGTTTTCTTTCATCCACCTTCCATATTTATAGCACCATCAACTTTTTGTATATAGAGATGTAGTTCCTTTTTGTTCCCACTACCACAAAATATAGTGGGCCTAGTGTGAAACCTCAATATGCAAGACCATACCTAGTGGAAACAAGAGATCGGCAAATGTTGTCCCGTCAACAAACTTTCTCTCAATATGTATTGGTAAATGAACCACGAGGGAGACTTACCTGTATATAGATCACCTAAAGGATAATCAATAAGAAGGTTTAAGGTGATGGATATGTCTAATGATTGGGATAGGGTATTGAAGGGCTAGGAAGGCTAAGATGTTCTTCATAGAAAAAACATTATATCCTTGTACCAATTAGGGAGATGTTATAAGTTGGGATTTGATACATTTTTAATGATATGACATGTAATGTCATATAACAACTAGAAGAAATAGTCTTACAATGATAAATCAACAAAAGCTCAAGATTATCAATTATATATGAAAGGTTTAGGGTTTGCAATGGAATATTTATCACTATGGCATGCATAAAACAACAATATAATAATGATGTCAACCATAGAAATAAGGTTCTATAATGCAATAAATGTTAGATTTTGTTTTTTATCAATTATTAAATGCAATCCCTACTAAAGGGCAATAACACATCAAGTAGAATTACCTTTTTAGAAATATATCAAAGAAACCTAGACCCTTGTTGAGAAACCAAGATACTACTAAATAATGATTGATTTCTCTTACTTGATAATTACTTGTGAATGTTTGTTGGCTTCTTATCAGATTTATATTCTCTTCATCAAACAATTACCAAAACATGAATATCACAAAGAGACAAAGAACACAAAAATTAGGCTCTAAGCCAGAGCAAAACCTAAAGAATTCCTCTTCTTGTAGAATCAATCAAAGTGAGATATCCAAGACCCAAGACCAAGGTTGTCACAAATACCCCAAGTCATCCCTTCTCCAAGACTCCTCAACAAGTCAAAGTCAACAAAACTCAATGCTAGTCAAACCTGTCTAAAATTTGGTCAAATCTATGAAAATCTCAAACTTGTAGTGAAGGACGAATTTCGGCCCTGTAACAGCCTCCAAAACCATAAAAAATATATTGCACATATGGATGCAATTGGGGCAAAAAAACTTAGATTTCTCTCTCCTTTGACTTTGCTCTCTCTCTATTTTGACTTTCGTTGATTTTCTTCTTCTTCTTGCACATAAATCAATGTGAATGAATTGGTGATGAATGATGTTGAACAAGTCTTATGTATACATGTCCAGGGGGGTCGAATAACTACCCCTAGGGCCGACTTATCCAAGGAGGGCAGACTTGGTGTTGTGGATGACATTTTGACTGTTTGACTTAAGACAAAAATAATTTTCCTTTTCTCATAAGAAGTCCAAACAAGACTTTGACTCAATTACATTTCTTTGACTCATAATAAATTTTATTTTGACTCAATTTACCCTACAATCATAAAGGACATACTTTGACTAGAAATAAAATAAAACAATGAATATAATAAACCAATATAATAAATATATCAATAGTACATTTGAATTACATTCTGAAGATTGACACTAGTTACATTTCCAACACTTCCTCTTAACTAAGGGGGTATTCATAATGACATGAAAAGATACTCTCAAGTTGAAATATTCTCATGAGAAGGGTTTAGATTGACAAGCATCATCATAACCAACATTGTTAAAAATAGCAAGGCCTTGACTAACAAGATCTATCTCTCCACTAGATCAGAGAACAATGTTGGGAGGCATAAATTTTGGACACCACCACCTCTCTAGGCACATACCCCATACAGATGTTCACTAGGTATGTCCTCATAGGACTATTATTATCTTGGATACAGATCCTCAAAGAATATTGGCCCACGGGACTATTCTTATCTTGGATTAAAATCCTCAAAGAATATTGGTCCCAAATTCTTATCCAATCCACCATTCGCCTTACTAGTGCCTTCACAAGGCTTATGTTTGTTAGTCCTGGCCATAGTGCATGACACATTAGAGAATGCAGTGTCCACCGACACTCCCTCTCAACCAGGGAGGATATCCTCGCTCCCTCTCAAACATGGAGAAATAACCACAAGCTTAAGCTTGTCTAAAAAACACTCATTCATGCACCAACTACATGTTCTTATGTGGAGATATTGTTGTAGCTTCTCGGCTCCTGTCTGCATCATACTCTCGAATCATAAAGCACTTTGACCTTCCTAACAATCTTCATATCGAATTCATGTGTTATAAAATAGTTCTTCAAACAAACTTCTTCATAAGCCTTCATATCTTCTTCCTTCATATTGCAACAGAGTTCAACTTCATGTTCTTCCAAGAAATCATATCAAATTCCAATTATCACAAGTAGTATCTCTATCAACAACAATACTTGTCAAACCAATTAATGTATAACTAATTATAGCTACGTCCTTTCGACTAAGGTGGGTGAACTTATTCTTAATCAATATTGAATCCAACACATTGTCAAGTGATCAACAAACTGTCTTATGAATTCTCATATCAATTCACTCCCTTTTGTACCTCTATAGTGTACACACTACTATATATTCTTCCTAGAATTCATACCATATCCCAAACATTATTGATTTCATTCCTCATTATTAGAGTTGCCAAAAGTAATTGATATATATCCTTGATTCAAGTTGTAGGATTCTTTATGTCAATCCTTTTTGTCGGTTCCCTCTGAGGTCTTCCTTCGCATTACTTAGATTCATATTGAATAACAACCAATAGTAGTGTAACACATAAGTTTTGCCAATAATTTATTTTGTTTCCATATGTCAAACAACCATCTAGAAGAGTTTTGACTTTCCTTTTCAAATATTTGACCAAGACATATCATGATTTTGCTATTAACTTCTTGCCCAAGTATATTTTTGATCTAAATGCATCATGTTCTTCCTTCAACTCCCTCTGAAGATATGAGTCTTCTTTTGAGATAATTGATTGCAAAAATTCCTCCATGGTAAGTATACATTTTCCTTCCAATATTCCAATTAATTGACTTCTTTGACCAAAACTTACTTCTTCAAACTTCTTTGAAGGTGATGTCCATGAAATGTAGGATGATGAGATTCCTCCTTTGTGATAAGAGTAACCTCATTTATGTTGCTTCTAGATTGTTCTTCAATAAATAGACTTCTGCTATGTTCCTTTGAATCTTCAAATGCTAAAATTTGGTAGTATCACTAGACTTGGTGCTTAAAACAAAATATCATGCTGGAGAGACTTCTATGATGCTGCATAATGACCTTGAATCTACTATTGTTTTGTTTCTATTGTGAATCTTGTAATTCTTGCTTACTATATTATTGCTTCTAAATCTTCATGATGAAACTAATTGATTTGATGATTGTAGAATACTTGCGACTGTGGAACGATGTGTAGACAAATTTTGATGACCCAAACTCTTTTATTCTAGCTAGCTGGATGATGTGATGACTACTTTCAACTCTTTGTGAAGATATGCAACTGAGTGTCCCTTCTAGAACTCCATGTAGACTCTATTTATTCTAGTGCTATATGCTTCTTCAAAATTTAATTTCCATGACACTATAATTTGTGAATCCCAAGAATCTTCTACACAAATGTAACTATAACTACTACTCTAATTGCCATAAATATGAAAACAAACTGCTTGCAAACCTAGTATTTGTCAATTTCTTCAATAGTAGAGGTCCTTGTTGTCTTCAATCATCGGTTCTTCTCTACTTCTTCATCTTCTACAATGTGAGCTTCACTTCTCTCTTTCCTCTTGTTGTTCTTCTTGTTCTTAGGATCTTTGGGACAATTTCTTTATAATGTCCAAATTCATTGCAACCAAAGCATTGCACTTTAGACATGTTTTGGTTTCCACGTGGCTAATTGTTGTAGTTGTTATTGTATTTATGGAGAGGTTCAAATATTTCAAATCTTCCAAATTTATTCCCTGATATAGCAGCAAAAGCTTGATTATTTCCATTGTTAGGTTTTATGTCGTCCTTGGCTTTTAACATTGATTCTTCTAGAACACATTGTGCCCAAAGTTCTTCAGATGTTGAAGTTTCTTTTCTTGTGTAGATGCTACTTACAAAACTACTCCGATATGGAGGTAAGGCATAGAGTATGGAAGTGATTAATTCAGAATTAGATATGACTTATCCAATCCCTTGAAGTTGATCCTTCAATTTTGAGATTTTCATAAGGTATGAGGCTCAACTTCATCTTTTGATATCCTTGTTCTATAAAGTTGATTCCTTAAAGATATTTTCTAACATGTAGTATTAACATAATAGTTTAACCAATTTGGCATAGACTTCATTGGATGTGGACAAATTTGAAGCAAAAAAAGATGAGGTTATCCTTGATAGACTCAAAGAGGATTCTTTTAGCTCTAATTTCTCCCTTATTGTACTTGGCCACTTCTTGATCCTTGTCCTTGTCTGGTTCTATAGCTTTGCCTTGAACGAAAACCATGACTTCATTTTCTATGAGAACCAAATCAATTCTCTTTTTCCAGACCTTTAAATTAGAGGCTCCATCAAGTTTATTGCCCTCCTTGCAAATATATGCCATTTCACTAGGAGGTTGAGACATAGAGTATAGTAAAGTACTTACTTGTCAAAGGAGAATATGTTGTTATAAGATTCTTTCCAAGAATGTTGATAATGCTTCCAAGAGACTCCAAATATGTTCTTGAGTGGTGGTTGTTATAGTGATGTCTTCAGGAATGGTTGTTATAATAATGTCTTCAAGCTGCTATGATGGCTTCTTCAATGATGGGTGATGAATGAACAAGAGCTTGTCAATGTTTTCAAGAGCCTCCAATGATATCTTCAAGAGAGAGAGATAGTTGTTACAATGGTCCTCTTCAAAGGTGAGTGATGACTGCTACAATGATGATGATCTTTGTGTATTCTTCTTTTGCTTGCAAGAATATCTTCAAGTATAGTTATTGCAAATGGTGTCCTCCAAAGTATCTGATGTAAGTGTGCCTTAAGAGTGAGATGATTGTTATAGAACTGTTTTCAGACGTTCCAACAAAAATGTAATCTTCAAGCTACCTTCTCTTCACCTTAGCTTTGAAACCATGTTTGTTTGTTTGTTTGTTGTTGTTGTTGTTTTTTTTTTTAACAAAGTTGGTTACTGGTTTTCTATTCCAAAAAAGAAAAGGAGGGAGACAAGCTCCCATTACATCAAGCCAAAATGGGTGAGGGCATCCTGGAAGAGAAACAGAGGACCAACGGTCCTTTTCTTCCAAGCTCCTCCCCTTTTGTTTCTGAGATTACAAATTGCACTATCCTTATAAATACTTACATACTAATTCAACAACAATTTACACCTACAGAACATAAAGAGCTAGTAGTAGAAAGACTTAACAACAATGAAATGATTGAGGCGTTTAAAATTACTTTTTGTTGATTGATGGTTCCTGAGGCCAATTCTTACTGCTCTAAACGTTCAATTTTTCTTCAATCTGAGTAATAAGTAAACTCTTCAAATAATTGATCGTTTCCTCCAAATCCCTGCATTTGTGTTTTAGTGCAAACATTTATTTCCTCTGTTCTTCTATTTGTCTCTTTAGGAAGGAATTCTCAAATTTTGCTTCATATTTGTAGTCTTTGACTGTTTCCTTGACCTTCTCAATCATGAATTTGTTAGCTCAACAAACTGCGCAGTTTTCGCACTTTGGTACATTTGTAAGCATATTTCGTTCCATATTTCCTAGAGGGAGAAGGCAATTAGTCCAACAGGTCAAAGATAGGAAAATAGGAAACAAGGAGAAGAGAGGAGAGAAGTCACTAGACAGTCCCACGAAGACCCACAATTGTCGGAAGGGAGATCAGGCATCGAAAGCAGAAGCGGCAAGAGCTGCACGAAAGTAGAAGAAACTGGAAGGCAACAGGAGTTGCGCGGTGTTGGGGGCTACAGGAGCTACGAGGAGGCGCAGACAACAGGAGTCAGGAGCAACAGGAGTTATGCTATAGCAGGGGCACCAAAGTTGCGTGAAGGCAAAAATATTGTAGATGCCTCAAGAGCTGTGTGAAGGAGGCTAATGGAACAGGGAAATACCCACCAGAGATGCGCGAAGTAATGAGGCAAGGAGAGATTAGAGCAAATAAGATCAGACTCCAAAGGGGTGTAGCTACAACTATTTGAAAATAGAAGGTTACTACTGAGACTGAGGGGAAGGAGAGGGAGCATGAAGATGGCATAGGTAGAATAAGACAAACTGAGAGGGAGAATATATAGTTGCGCAGCTTGCCTCCATAAAGATGAGAATATATGCATTTCACAGGAAGCTTGAGAAGCTTCCAGACGCTTGTTAGCTGTAGACTGACTGTCACGGTTGTTCTTGGGGATTTCCTTTGATTTTCTGATCTTCAAATATCTACTCATTCGAGTTGAAGTGACTGTTTCCCAACTTGATGTTCCCTCTTTGATTGCTATTCTCTGCACATTGTGGCGGGAGTTCCTATGGAATCGATTTATGAGCAATCACATTATCAATTCTAGATTCTCCCATAGGACGGTTGACAACCAGATTCACCTGCATGTTGGTGGTACGATTATTTTCTCTAAGAATATGCTTGAAGGTGACTTCACCTAGAAACAACAAGTTTTTTTCCACCCTTTTTGTTATTTGTCTCAGGGCCTTGTTCTTGGGGCTTCTTCTTTCCACCATTGAATGGATTATTATTGAAGAGTCCCCCATTATGACCGGATTCTTCATACTGTATTGCCTTAGGATTTCCATTCCCAATAGGAGGCCATATGCTTCTACTCTGTTATTGGATAGTTCTCCTAATCCCCATTCAAAAGTAATAGTATTTTTCCCTCCTGGGTCAAAAAGAACACCTCCCACTCCAACCTTGCCTGGGTTGGACTTTGAAGCACCATCAAACAGTAAGCAGGGCCTATTTAATTTTTTTTTCCATGTTTTGAACTCCTCTTGTTTCATTCTTATTTTCCAATTCTGCATATTATTAGGAGATTTGCTGATGTGTATTTTTTGTTGCTTTCTCATCGTGAATTCAGCCCAAACTCTTTCCTCATGCTGTAGTTGTTGGACATCTATTGCTTTAACTCCTTTAGAGTTGATGAACTCATAAGACATGCTCCAAGTTTTGGCCAAGACTGTTATGGTATTTGGAGTGTGGTCTTTAAAGATCCTTTGGTTCCTTGCTATCCATATTTTCCAACACATAAATGAGGGCAAACTCAACTAATATCTTTTTACTGTTTCTTTGTTTTTGAAGTAATATGGATATCTTTTTCCCCAGGTTGACAGAAGCTCATGATAAGGTAGTGAATGTTGGATGCTAACCTATAAGGGACTAACAACCCCTTTCCAACAATCCTTGGGAAAGGGGCACTCCGCGAAAAGATGTTGGATATTTTCTTCACTTTCTAGACACATAGCACAACGTGATGGGCCTTCATATCCTTTCTTTTTAAGATTATCAGCGATCAATATTTTGCCTTTGAGCAACATCCACATGAATACTTTGATTTTTGGCAGTGTTTTGATTTTCCACGCCATCCTCTAGAATCTCCAGTCTCGATTTTCTCGCTGATGTAAAGTGGCATATCCTAATTTGACTAAAAAATCTCCTCCATCACGATCCCAACAAAGGGAATCTTTTGAATCTATACTTAGCAGAGCAACCCCCTTAAGATATGAGATTAGGGACTTCCACTAAGGGACAAGGCCATGAGGGAGGATGGGGATCCTCCAATCCCCCCATTCTCCATCTCTCCAAAGAGATATATCATCCAGCATAGTGATTCCTTTTGTTTTCATCCATCTTCTTAGACCCTGAAGATTTTCTTGGCAGGTTATGGGCTAATTTCCCATTATTCAATCCTTCCATATTTTTATGGATTTACCATTACCTGGTACCTTAGAAGAGTTTTCTTTAATGAGGAAATGGTTTTTTTAATCAGATTCCATACCTGGGAGTAGGGCCTGATTGGATAACCTTTTCTCAATAAGAGGTTTCTATTGTGGTTCATGTATTTTGCTTCTAGAATTTGCTTCCACTAGTTGCTCTCTCATGTTATTAGTCTCCATGTTATTTTTGCTCGTAGAGCCAAGTTGATTATTCCTGGTAGTCTTATTTCCAACCCATCTTTCTCATAGGGTTGAGTTACTTCATCCCATTTCACAAGGTTGTGCTTCTTTGTCTCCACTTTACCTCCTTGCTATAGGAACCCCCTGAATACTAGCTCAATTAGTTTGTGTATACTTGTCGGGGATAGTATAGCAGAATACTGATAGATTGGGAGTGTTGTGAGTAGGGCCTTTATTAATACCACCCTTCCTGCCATATTGAGCCAGATCATGCCCAAGTTCTGCACTTTTTGTTTCATTTTCTCAATGTACTTATTCCATATATCGGTCTTGGAAGTGACTCCACTTCTCTTGAAATGGAATTTCCAAAATTTCTGGTATTTTTTGGAGAGTGAGAGATGAAGTGTTCCATCCATAGATTCTGCATTTCTGATTATTTAGAACCCCCCGGAGGCTTCCATAAAATTGTTCAGTACCTTTTTTATCCTTCTTGTCATTATGCAAGAGGCCCCTCCCATAATCAAGTGTCATCTACAAATAGGGAGTGGTTTATACTTTTTACTTCGAGAGAGATTGAGAATCTTGTGATAGTCCTCTCTTGTCTGCATTTCTCAAGACTTCTGCTTAGGGAGTCCACCATTATAATGTATAAGAAAGGAGAGAGAGGACAACCTTGTCGTAGCCCCCTTGAACTCTGAAAATATTCACTTGGTCTTCCATTGACCAATGGAGCAATCCAAGGACCCACAATACATGCTTTTATTATATCTATTTCCTTTTTGGAGAAACCAAATCTTTGTAGGACAACTGCGAGAAAACCCAGGTTGACCCTATCAAAATCATTAGCCATGTCCAGCTTGACAATCATTCCTTTTTCTTTTTTCATTAGGCTAGAGTGCAAAGCTTCCTGCACTATTAGAATGTTGTCCAGAATTTGTCTTTTAGGGACAAATCCTCCTTGGTTTTCTGATATTATTTTTGGAAGCAATACTTTGATTCTATTTTCCAGGATTTTTTTTGTGATTTTGTAGGAGGAGTTACACAGAGAAATAGGCCTGAATCTACTAAAGGAAGAGTTTATGAATCCTCCAACCTTGAATTTCCAAAAACATTTCTTATCATTCTTATAAAATTTTTTTTTAATAATGGTCCAGTTGTTTTTATAGAAGGAAATAGGGAACCAATCCGAGCCAGGAGCCTTATCGGGATGCAAATCCCAAACAACATCTGCTACTTCGTTTTCTTCAAATGTTCTTATGATTTCATTGTTTTCTGCTTCACTAATTTTCCTGGGTATATGCAAAAGATATTCTTCATATTCATTATTTGATGTTGGGGATGATAATAGATTTTTATAGTATCTATAAGCCTCCTTCTTTATTTCCTCTTAGCCTCTGACTTCTTTGCCTTCATTATCTTTTATGTTGTCTATTTGATTTTGGTTTCTTCTTATCCTGGCCGTATTATGAAAGAAATTTGTGTTCTTGTCTCTTGCTTTGAGCCACAGACTTCACGATTTTATCTGCCACTCTTCTTCCTTTTTGTTTTGTCTATACATCTCCCAATATGCTTGCTTTTCCCGCCATATGCTCTCCTACGTTTCCTCTTGCTGCACCTTTTCCATTTGGATTCTATCTATTTTTTTCAACTATTTCTAACTTTCTTTTTTTGTGTTTCTATATTGTTGATCCTTGCCTAATGTTTTAGCTCTCTCCTCAAGGCTTTTAATTTTAGTTTTCCAAACATAGCTAGGTGAGCCATTAATTGGTGTTTTTTTTTATCCAATAAGAGTGGTACCTTCCATTAATCGAGAAAATTACATAATGTACATAAAATATGGGGTTGTGAACAAGAACACCAGCCCTGTGGATGCTAGGTAGACACAACCCCTTACCTAACTCAAAAAAACTACAAAAGGATTGACTCTCTTAACCAACGCTCAAAGCAACACTTAAGAACCCTACCTTCTCAACCTGAAAGAGAAAAATAAAGGGTTTTAAAGTCCTTTCGGGACCACTGAAAGACAAAAGTTTCGAGCCTCGAAGAACCCTAAAGCCTTTGAAGTCGAGGGCCCACATATCCTACGACCCTTAGTGCAACAATATGTGACTAAAAACAAGCATTAATCTTTGGTTTACTTAGCAGCCCAAAAACCAAGCGATCCGGTCCTCATAGATCTAATGGTTAAGATTGATTTCGGGTCACCAACTTGCCCGTTCCTTAAATTTTCTTACGGACCCGATGAGAAGCCAAAACCACCATTCTAAACAATTTCGGGTCCGGTTTAGGGTTAACCGTCTATAATCTTGATGGCCCGAATACCGTGCAATCCAGCCTTCGTAGATCTGATGGTCCTGAGCCGATTTTGGGCCGGTAACATGCCCACTCGATAATTTTCCATTCAGACCCGATGAGTGGCATTAATCGTCGCTCTAAAGTATTTCGGGTCTGTTTGAAGGTTTATCTTCCGAGCATTTATCCGCCCGAAATCTGTTGGATGCCAGAGTTCACTGCAATCATTGGTCGACTGCTTGTCAACCTGCCCGTTGTATACCCCTTGTTTCTTTTTTGTGATTGGTTCACTTTCCTCTGTTTCCATAGGTCTAATTACTACTTATCCTTCATAGATTGATAATGCTCCCTGTCTTCGATCGCCTATCTATTACAATCCTCCCGCAAATTTCTTGAGGGTGTCGACTCCCAAGCATATCTTCTGTTGTTTCTAGTGCAGAGCACTCCTTCATTTGCCAGACGATCTGCTAACCTGTTGGTTGTTTTGCGCACATGAACAAACTTGAGTGTTCTCAGGTGGGATTGTATTCGTTGGTAGACCTGCAGTAACTGCCAGTGCTTTGAAAAATTTTCTAGTGTTGTGCCATTACCTATCTTCTTGACTGAATTGATTATAAATTTTGAGTCTGCTTCTATGATGGAATTGTGTAAATTGGAGTTAATCAAGATTTCTAAGCATTTCTATAAGGCCATGAGTTCTGCCATATTATTAGTGGTCGTCCCCAAATGACTATGAAAGATGATTTTTATGTAACCCTTCTCATCTCTTATGACTCTGCCATAACTAACGACCCTAGGGTTTCCTTTAGAGGCCCCATCTATATTAAATTTCAAAAAGCCCTGAGGAGGCAGTTGCCAGAAGTCCTTTCCCGTTGTTATGTGTCTTACTATCCTGCTTATGCCCTAGGGGGCAAGTAACTGGAGACCCAATTGAAAGAGTATCTGAGCCTCCTGCCTTAGAGGAGGGTTCTCAGGGGGTTTCTTTAGAAGGGTGCTCACAGTTTCTTTGAGCTGTCTTATAATCTGAGCTATGATGCTCTGGGTTGAGCCAATTTTGTTCTTGAAAATCCTATTATTGTGTTCTTTCCAGACATCCCAGATCAAAAAACCTGGTATCAGAGTCCAAGCTTTGTTGATTATTTCATTTTCTGAGAAGTCTTTCCTCTAGTTCTTCAAAGTGCCAGTGATACTATATTCGTCCCTGTCGGTTTGTCTAAAGATTGAGGCTACCCAATTCCACAAGGTAGAGGTGAATGGGTAGAGGTTGAGTAGGTGATCTATCGTTTCTTCTTGCAGACCACATAACTGGCATCTGGATGGACTAGCTAAACCTCTCTTTCTAAGATTTTCCCAAGTCAGAATTTTTTTATGTTACACCAACCACATGAACAGTTTGATTTTCATCCAGTGCGGGTTCCACCATATGTCCTTCCATGTCTTATCATGGTTTGGAAAGTCAAGCCCAATGGCAATTCTTTTGGCTTCTTTGAGGTTGAAGTTGCCTTCGTTGTTTCTCCCCCATCTTAGTTGGTCAGACGAAGTTGAAGTCAAAATCTTTCTCTATTCCAAGATCATTGCAAGAGCTTCTGTCTGGGCCTTCAAAGGGGTCTCTTCATTGTATATTAGGTCCTTCCATGTTCTCCATTTGCCCTTGTTCCTTATCTAATCCCAAAAGTCACTTACCCTGAATAAAGTTGTATTGTCAGTGTCATTCTTGAGAATGGCTAGTTCTTCTCTACACAGGTTAGGTTCCTACTGCCAGTTATCCTCTCAAAACCAAGCTATGTTTCCATCTTTGATCTCTTAGAAACTATGCTTCTGTACTATGGCTCTATTCTCCCAAGCATTGTTCCAAATGTGGGAGCCCTTGATGAGCCCCGTCATCCGAATCAGATCCCTATCTTGCCAGTTATTTTCATACTTCTGTTTCTAGAGCTTAGCCCAAGGGGTTCTCATTTCCTTTAGCCATCTCCACCAAAGTTTAGCCCCCAAGACTTTGCTTAGGGTTTCCGGGTTGTGAATTCCCAAACCTCCATGGGTCTTGGGTTTACAAAGCTTTTCCCAAGCTACCAAAGCCCATTTATTTTTCTCTTCCCCTTTGCCCCAAAGAAAATCTCTCTGGATGTTCCTGATATGTTGTATAACTCCTTTAGGAGTAGGAAGAGCTGAAAACATAAATATGGGAATGGTTTGCAGGACAGCCTTTGTAAGCACTAGCCTTCCTGCTAAATTCAAAGATCTGCTTGTTCATTTCTTGATCTTGTTTTGCAGTTTATTAGTCACTGGCTCCCACACTTCCTTGCTTAGGGGTTTGTCAGTGAGAGGTATTACCAAATATTTGGAGGGAAGTTGATCTCTTTGAAAGCCGAGGATTCTGGAGAGATTTCTTTGAATAGCAATGTCAGTATTAAAAAAGAAAATTTTTGATTTGGTAAGACTTACCTCTGTGCCAGCGGCCATAGAAAAATCATTCAAGATGTGTTTGAAAGCTTTAGCTTCCTTGACCATGGGAGTACCTTGCAACATGGTATCATCCACAAATTGTTGATGAGTCAAGGTGTCCCCATTCAGGGTTAGTTTGAGACCCTGGATTCTTCATTCTGCATTAGCTGATTTGATCGCTTTGTCTAATCCTTCCATCATGAGAATAAAGAGGAAGGGAGAGAGCGAATCTCCTTGTCTGAGGCCTATCGAGGGCCTAAAGGTTCTAGATGGGGAGTCATTAAGAAGGATATAAAAACTAGTTGTGGTGACAAGGGCCATAACCCATCTTATCCAATTATGGTCGAAGCCATACAATTTTATTACTTCCCTGATGTACGACCAGCTTAGCTTGTCATAAGCTTTGGCTAGCTCAAGTTGTATGATGATGCCTGCTTGCTCATTTCTCTTAAGAGAATGAATCACCTCGTGAGCTTGAATGATGTTATTTAGAATTTGTCTTCCTTCCATATATCTAGTTTACTCCTTAGATACAAGAGTAGGAAGAAGGGGCTTGAGTCTGTTTGCAATTACCTTAGAAATACTTTTGTACACCACATTGCATAAATCTATGGGTCTGAATCTATCTGGTGTCATATCTTTTTCCTTCTTTGGAATTAAAGCTATGAAAGATGCATTAAGCGCCCTCAAAACTGTTTTGGAACCTCTCGAGTCCTCCACAACATCAAGGATGTCTTGTTTCACTATTTCCCAGCATGCTTTGAAGAAGTCTACATTGAACCCATCCAGGCCTGGAGCCTTCCCATTTTGTATCTCTTTGATAACTTCATTGACCTCCTCTTCAGTCATTGGCCTGTTTAGATTGTAATTTTCTTCCCTAGTTACAAGTTTTGGAATATAATTTGTGAAATTATTGATAAATAGTGATCTTTCTAAGAGTGGCTCCTCAGCTATATTTTGGAAATGTTGAACCAAAGCCTATTCCATTTCTTTGTGGGTGCTGAGCTATTTCCCTTTGTGTCTCTGAGTTTTGAAATCTTGTTATGCGACCTGTGAGCCACAGTAGACTTGTGAAAAAGCTTTGTATTTCTTTTCCCTTCTTTTATCCATTGCACTCTCGATTTCTGTCTCCAAAATGTCTCCTCTTGCTGACATCTTTTTTCTTATACCTGTTGAAGAGAGTTAGATTTCATTTTCCTTTCCTCGGTAAAGCCATATTTGATAAGGATCTGATTAATTCCATGTAGTTTCTGTTCAACTCCTCTTTTGCCTTTGAAAATATTGCCAAATTCATTTTTGTTCCATTCTTTAAGTCTACGTTTGATGTGTTTCAATCTCTGTTGTAGTAGGAACTGTTGGAAATAATACTGAGAGGGGGGGGTGAATCAGTATTATCAGATCAATCAAACTTTTCAATTTCATACTCAGAAACATATACGCTACTTCAATTAAGTGAACCCGCGTGTACACGCTACTGTGTCTAATGAAACTCGCGTATATCCAGAGATCTTATAATTCAGTTAGCTTAATCTTCAGTAAATGCATCAGATCATTATTAAGCATATTAACAGTAAACAGGTGCAGAATAACAGAACAGAACATCACACAAGAGCCACACACATGAACACAAAGATATAAGGTGGAAACCCAATGTGGGTGAAAACCACCTGCTGCAAGTCATCTCAATCTTCTTCTTAATAAGAAAATCCTTTTACAATATTTGTACTGGTGCAGTCTTATACCAGTACGGGAGCTACAACCCCCTTTGCTCTTGTACTAGCCGATCCATTTACTAGTACGCAGGCTGCTACCTGCTACAATGTTCCAAAGATCTCCTTTAGCTTTTGTACTAGATTAGATACTAGTACGTAGGTGCTTGCCTACAATCTTCTCACCTCCAGGTACCACGTTTCATCAATTTTCAGACTGGATACACTGAAGCACAACACATAATCTGTAAGGCCACTTTTCATCCAATTTTCATACTGGACCCATAACTATCATTGAAGCTCAAAACAATCATCAAACTCTGAATCACTGAAACCCTGTTAACAACAGTCACCAGAACACAGAGCAGACACAGAACTCTGTAATAACCATCAGATCCATCTGTAACTTCAAATATTAAGATTTACAATGTATACGCTACTTCGATGAATCAAACCCGCGTGTATACGCGCTTTTATCAAAGCCAACCCGCGTACAGATCTAAAAATAATTTCTCATAACTTGCAGCTGTACCAGACATCAATCATACTCATAATACTTATAGAACAATACATGCATCAGTATGTAGATCTAGAATAAGCATCATAAAGATAGTTCATTTCAAACCATTTGATCCCGATCTCTCCTTAGATCTAGTTCTCCATCAACAGGTGAGATCTCTCCTTAGCTCAGATCAAGCAATGCATCATCAACCCATAACCCTGCATACTGGATCTAATGCTTCATCAGATATTCAAGACATTTCAGATGCACTTGCCTAATGATTTCCTTCTCCTTATATAGCCTTAGGCCTTGTTCAATACCAAGGGCCACAACCATAGAAATCCAATACCATCAACTTTAAAACTAGGGATCAACACGTCCGTTGAGACACCAAGGTCCAAAACCATAGGCACAACTTCCAAGGACTAACCGCCATGGACCAAAATGAGTTTTCCACATACACGCGCTTTTAATGAATCCAACCTGCGTGTACACGCGACTTGGGCTTAACGAACCTGCGTGTATGAACTTTCTCTTCTTCTTATAGTCTGATCATCAATTCCTTGCTGCTGTCCTTCTGCACTATGATTTCTCATCAGTGTGGTTTGCCATCAAGGACAACACTTGTCTCATAATGCCAACAATCTCCCCCTTTGGACTTGATGGCAAAGCTAACTTGTCACACTTAGAACTATCATCTGATTCCTTTGAGCTGTCCTCCATCAGTCACATCTGATATCTCTTCTGAAGATTCACGATGGCAAAGCTAACTTGTCACACTTAGAACTATCATCTGATTCCTTTGAGCTGTCCTCCATCAGTCACATCTGATATCTCTTCTGAAGATTCACCCAGTTATACATAAGTGAGATATTCTTCTATGAGAGGGTTGCCATCAAGTACAACACATGCATCATAATGCCAACAATATCTTTGTGCCTTGAACAAGCATGTCTTCCACCCACCATTTGTCATGTTACTGATGAAGTTAGGGTGAGTGAGCCAGACATTTTCAAACTTGAAAGGTTTGTTCCTCGGAGTGCCTATGAACAAAGCTTCAAGCTGGATTGGCCAGTGATCCGAGCCTCTAAAAGGAAGGATTAATGCAGTCAAGTCAAGGCCAGTGAGAATGAGTTCCTCTGAGATTATGAATCTGTCGTTAGAGGCAACTTGAGAAGCCCCTCCCCTCTTTTTGTTCGAAGTGAAGGTACCATTTATTGTCTCTGTATCCACTAGTCTCATGTCGTTTAGGAAGTTCTGGAAGGAAATGGAGTCCCTGCCTAGTATTCTGGTCCCTCCTTTTTTTTTCTGTGAGAGATTTTATCATGTTAAAGTCCCCTCCCAGAATCCAGGGCATAATAGGATGTCTCTCTCTCAGCTCCTCCAGTGAGGTGAGAAGCTTGAGTTTGTCATCAAGTTTTTGAGGGCCCTAGACATTTGTGATCATATATAGTTCCTTTTCACCCAAACGTTGGATCACCATCGAAAGGTAGTTCCTGGATGCCTCAACATCTAGGATTCCAAGTTTCTAGGGATTCTAAAGAGTGAGAATCCCTCCTGCTGTGTTGTTTTCTTTAACTTCTAGATACTCGTACTTAATGAGCCATTTTCTATGTATCTCTCTGATTTTTTCTATTGAACATTTTGTTTCCTAGATAAATACCATATCTGGTTTTTCTTCTTTTATTCTATTGCTAAGATTTTGTTGTTTTCTTTTACTTCCTAGACCCCTAATGTTCCAGGTTGTGAGCTTCATTATGAAAGGTTTGTAAATGAGTAACTGGTAAGTTCCTTCATCTTACCTGAGTTAATCATGAGTTTCCCGCACTCTGTCAATAGCTCATTTTGTCTCTTCCTTCCTCTTTTCCTGCCTGGGTTCTTGGAGGAGTGTCCTGATGTTACCTCCATCGGTTTTACCCCTCTGTTTTCCTGGCTGTCATGGTTCCTTTTGACCCCAGAACCCTTTGCTTGAGATCTCCAGAGGAAGAGTTGTTGCACTCTGTCAAACTCCTCTTGTGGTAGAGAGTCAACTCCTTTGGTGGTTCCCTGCTCCAGGAACTTTTCTAGATCAAGATTCTCCCTCTCAAGAATCTCCTGTAGTTTGTGGTCCTCCATACCAACTTCACTGGGGGCCATTTCGTGGTCCCTGCCAAGTTCCATAGTGCTTGGCAATTCCTCCTCTCGTATGTTGTTCTCAGGTATATCCTCCATGCTGGCATCTTTTTCCTTCTCTACAGGATTATCCTCCGAAGCCTGGCTCGTTCCATTGTTCCCTCCTTCTTCTTCTAAAATCTTGAAACTGTTATGACTTGGTTGCTTATCCTCGTTAGATTTCTTTTGATACTTTTTTCCTCCTTTCCCTTTGCCTCCTACCTTGGTAAAGCCTGCAGGATCTTTGCATGTGTTGGTTTTAATATTGTCCGTCAGTTTGTTTAGTGGGCAGTCTCTGAAGAGGTGTCTATGTTCATGACACTTACGACATCTGAATGGGACATGTTCATAGTCGACTACCTGCACCCATTCTTCATCATAGACTTCTAGAATGATTTCATCCGGAAGTGCTCCTGATAGGTCCATTTCTACACATATGTGGGCAAAGGATGTGTATTTTCCTCGCAGAGTCGCATCTGATATTTTTAAAAAATGACCTAATTTATTGCCTATGGCTTTTAATGATTATGGCAACCAGTAATCTAAAGGTAGGGAGTAGAGTCTTATCCATACCGGTACAAAAGTGAATGTTTCTCATTCCAGGATGAAATTCATCACCCATGGTCGCATATAGAGGCCTGCAGCAACATAGAAATATGGTCCTCCTTCAAAGACTCTGTCTTTATCCTCGAGGTTTGTGAACACCACTGTAAAGAATCCCTTGGACCCAAGGTGAAGGTTTATGTCCCCCTTTGGTTTCCAGTGGTTTTTAATCCAAGCGTTCAAAGCCTTCTCCGTTGGCCATATTCCCATAAATTTGCAAATAATTGTGTATGCCGCCATGTGATCCCTATGCACCTGTAGCGCTGGATCATTTAAAACAACCCTGGGTTTAATGGTTGACCTGGGTTTGCAGGGTCCTGTCACCATCTTGTGCTCAGCTTTCTGACTGTTGTCTCCTGTTCTCTTCTCCCTACTAACTTCCTCTTGATTCTCTTTTTGTTCATGAGATTTAATGTTTACCGGTTTTTTTGTGCTTATTTCCTCCATTTCTGCCTCCATTGGTTTCTTAAATCGATTCGAACCCACTTCCTTGCCTCTGTTCGCAACTACCTGACTGTAGGAGGGAGTGGAGCTCCCCCCTCCTTGCCCCTCCATTGTTACCAACCCTAAAGTCCTGTTCCAAACCCTCATTCAGCTTGCTCCCGTCGCTCCTCACCCACCTAAGAAAAGCCTCCTTTGAACCTAGTTACTTTTTCGAGCCATTAATTGGTGTTGTCCACACTTCAGTTATGATTTTTTTGACTTCTTCTCTGTCGTTCCACGTGGAGATGAATCTGAAAGGAATTGGGCCAAGATTATCTAACTTCCCAAGGGTGATAGCCACTGGTTTGTGATCTGATGCTATATTGTGGATGATTTTGGATTTTATCTCATTAAACTCATTAGCAACTTTTTCTTGTATTAGGAATCTGTCCAATCTTTCCTTAATGTTATTTTTCCCAATTCTTTTGTTGCTCCATGTGTACTTTCCATTGCTAGGAGGCATGTCCATTAATTTGCATGCTGCAATAATAGGTTCTAACATTTCCCTATAAGGGTCAACAATGTATTTTCCCCTGAATTTTTCCTCTGCACTCAATACCAAATTGAGGTCTCCTCCTATGATTATGCCTCTATTTTGGTCCTGCATAAGACGATTTTTAGGGTGGACCAGCATACTTCCTTGTCCTTGTAATGGTTTGGGGCATAAATATTTATAATGCAATACTTCTCTTTTGTTTTTTTGTTTTCCATTTCTGTTTTTATCCAATGCAACTCTTTTTTTTGCTGAATTAGCTCCCAATTTTCGGTTTTCCATAGTGTGCATATTCCTCCCGAGGCTCTGGTTGCTGGGATTGAGGTTCCTTGATAATTTTTGGTTTTTTGTATCATTGTTTCCATTTCCTTTTCATTTTCCTTTGTCTCATGGAGCATAAAGATATCAGGTTTCTCTGAAGTTATGATATCTTTCATTGCCTTAATTTTTGGCATACTTCCCATTCCTCTGTAATTCCAGGAGACTATAATCATTATCACTTGATGTTAATGGTTGAGGTACCTTTCCCTTTGTTAGGGTGGGTGATTTTCTCCTTATTTTTTCCATGAAAGTGTCCATAGGTTGTTGAGTAACCAAAGCCATTTCTTTTGTCGCTGCTTCATCTGTAATTTCTCTGTTAGATTTTCTACCTGTCCTTTTAGGGTGGTCATGAGAGGAGAGGATCTCTTTGGAAAGGATGCGAGTGATTATGCGATCGAAGGAGGAGGGGTGAGGGCTTTGGGAGGGGATATGCGAGGTAGGGGAGGGATTAGAGGGGAAGGGAAGAAGAGGGGAGGAGGAAGGGGGAGGGGAGATCATGGTTCGCAAGAGAGCCAAGGGGATTAGAGACCAATAGATCTGAAAAGGGGGGAGTAATAGAAGACAAAGGAAGGGGAGCTGAGGGAGAGGGGGGGTCTTGAGATGAAATAGGCCTGGAATGGAAGGATGGGGGGGAGGGACGAGGAAGGGGGGAAGGTAGCTGAAGAGGGAGGAAGATTGGAAATAGAAGAGGTTTTGGGTTTGGTTGCTAATTTTTTCTTCTTGACCTGCTCCCATTTTGGTTCCTGGTTTTCTATTTCTTCTGTTTCCTGATTTTTAGTACATCTATTTGCAAAATGACCATATTCATGACATACCTTACATTTGAATGGTATTTGTTCATAGTCTAGCTATTGGATGTGAACCCAATTATCCACTTTGATCTTGACTGCTTCCGGAAGTCCTTTCCCCATATCTACTTCTACACATATTCTCGCGCAGGCATGCATGTTTTCCTTTGGCTCACTTCTGTCAATATATTTCCCCACAACATTCCCTATTGCTTTAACAGATTCATCTCCCCAGCAATGAAGAGGAAGATGAGGGAGCCTCACCCATACTGGCACTGCATTTGGCACATCCATCTCTGGATTGAAGTCCAGAGTCCATCTGTTGAGATAAATCCCTCTTGAATCCATGAAATATGGCCCATTTCTGAAGATTAAGTCTCTGTCCTCTTTCGTTTCAAAGTGGAAGGTAAAGTATCCTCTTCCACAGAATCTGATGGAGATTTTCCCCATGATAGATGAGGCCCAATTTCTTTCTACCCATTTGAGGACTGAACGGGGAGAGGGCTAGAGACCAGTGAACTGACCCACCAAACCTCACTTAGAGAGAGACAGAGTTGCGCGGCGAGGAAGAGCAGGAGGAAGGTTTATTTCAGGCATTTCATCGATCTTCTTAACAAACTTTGATATGGATGGTTTGGGACGAGACGGTCCCAAGGAGGAGAGCAATGAAGCGAAGGCTTCCACATTTTCTCCCAGTTGTGCTGAAGTTCCTGCAGATGGGATAGGGATTGAAGCACCCTCAGGAGGAGGCTCCACTTGATCCATCACATACCAGGTTCACAGAGTTTGAAAACGTCTGGGCGGGAGCAGAGCGCGCTCAAATCATAATATGCAAGGAGTACTTTAAGTTGTAGATTTGAACCATGTTGAGAAACCAAAATACTAGTAGATAATGATTGATTTCTCTTACTTGATAATTACTTGTGAATGTTTGTTGGTTTATTATTAAATTTATATTCTCTTCATCGAGCAATTACCAAAACATGAAGATCACAAAGAGACAAAGAACACAAAAATTAGGCTCTAAGCTATGGAAAAACATCACAAAGCGGAAAACCCAAAGAAATCCTCTTCTTATAGAATCAGGTAAGTATGAAATATCCAAGACCCAAGGCCAAGATCAATACTATCACAAAGACCCCAAGTCAGCCCTCCTCCAAGTCTCCTCAACAAGTCAAATTCAACAAAAGTCAACACTCGTGAAACCTCGTTGAAATCTATTCAAATCTCTGGAAATCTCAGACCTGTAGTGAACGCTGAATTTCGGCCCTGTAACAACCTCAAAAACCACAGAAAAATCTTTCACGTGTGGATAGAATTAGGGAATAAAAACTTAGATTTCTCTCTCCTTTGACTTTCACTGATTTTCTTCTTCTTCTTGCACATAAACTGACGTGAATGAATTGGTGATGAATGCAGTCGAACTTGTCTTATTTGTACATGTCTAGGAGGGTTGAATAGCTACCCCTAGGGCAAACTCATCCAAGGAGGGCCGACTTGGTCTTGTGGATGACATTTTGACTCTTTGACTCAAGACAAAAATAATTTTCCTTTTCTTATAAGAAGTCCAAATGGGACTTTGACTCAATTACATTTCTTTGACTCATAATAAATTTTCTTTTGACTCAATTGACCCTATAAGCATGAAGAACATGCTCATACTAGAAATAAAATAATAATAGTGAATATAATAAGTATAATAAATATATCAATAGTACATTTGAATTACATTATAGATTGACACTAGTTACATTTCCAACAACCTTGACCCTGGATATCTAGAATTTTAGAGAGAAGAGAGAGAAAATATTTATAGAAAATATGTTGATCAACAACACTTACAATAATGCCTTGACCTAAATGGGCAATGGATTTACCTAGGGAAAATTCAATGGGGACGACTTTGTTGAAGAGAGGGAGGGCTAAAGTCTCTTCTTACAAGCCCTAACAACTTCCTTGGTAGGGAGAATTTAAATTTAAAAGACGCACAACTTGGATTTCTCTTAAAGGATTGAAGGAAAACAATTTCTCATGGCATAGGTAATTAAGATATCAAGATAAATATAGCAATGTTAACCAAAACATACATAGAAACCCTAATTTATACAATATAAGTTGCAAAATATAAACTTACAAAAATTCCACTAGAATCTCTTCAATGAATCCCGAAAAATCAAATTCAAGCAAAATTCCACCTCCATGAGCAATTCACACCATAGAATCACATTAAGGCTAGGTAAAAAGACACAAAGAGCTAGTGCACACTTCCAGAGAGAGAGAAGTGTCATGATGAATGATGATGAAAAGTGAATAAGGCCTCTCTCTATTTTCAAGAGGGTGACCAAGATTTATTTCATGAAATTTACAAGCAAAACCCTTAAAAAAGTTTACTTGAGTGTTTCACTAGGTTAAAGGTCACAATTCGATCTTGAAATAGTTCTAAGGCATAACAAAATGCCAAAAATAACCCACATGCATGGGAGAAAAGGAGTCTCCACCATGATACTATCCTCCAAAATAGGCAACAAAGCATCAAGGAATTGAGACAAGGGTCCAACAATGCTCCTCACTCCAAGAAAGTCACAGAGTGCATATGTAATTCTTCAAAAGGTGTCTCCTCCACCATGACCTCATCCAAGGGAGGCCTTACGCCAACCTTTTTAAGCATGTAGGAGTGATGTGGCACCTCTAAGGGCAGACATTGGCATCAAAGAGGAATGTGCTAACCATTGGCATCGAAGAGGGATGTGCTAGCCCTCCCAAGTCATCTTAGTGATAACCATTCTTGTAAGTGCCCCAAACAAGGTATCATCCATCAAATAAGGTCAAGCCCAATCTGGTTCCATTTGGGCACATCATCACCAATCCAATACCCAACCTTTCAAGCTCAACATTTCAACATTTGGAAGCCAATCAAGAGGTGTAGCATCATATGGAAGTTTCTCAAGGCCCAAAACTTATCTTTGGAGGGCCAAAATTGGGGCCACTAAGTTGGGTTTGTTCTAAAAAAGGGGAAAATAACCCACTACAAGGTGCTATAAAAGAATGAAGTTATCCCTCAAGGGATCTCTCCTGCATATGTGGTGTCACATGAACAAAACTTCTCAAGATCAAGCAATATAAACTTCATTGGGGACACAAAATCATTAAAGCATTGTAGTGAACCATATCTAATGTTAGGAGCATAAGAATACTTCACACAAAACATACCTTCAAATGTCTAACTAGATCAAGATTTGTAAAAGAGTTACCTCACTTGTGTTAGGCATTTTACTTAAACAACCATGTTAGGTGTTTCCAACCGCTGAGGGGAGTGACATGTCCCAGTTCAACCCATCAATCCATATACGTATGTGATAATGTTGGTCATGGAATGGGAGAGACTTCACGGGAGGCGCCATAACTACAAGACCAATTAATGAGGGTCCACCATACCAAGGGCAATGATGTGAGGAGGGACCAATAATGGTGGCATGAGTTACCTTTTTCCTTATTTTTCTTTTTCCACCCTTATGGTGTGCCTTTTACTTTAATGATTTTCCTTTGTTTGGTGCATAACTTAGGAGCCCAAACTTACTTTATACTTTTCCAATATCCTTTAAGATGTAGCAGTTTCTCGCTCATCGGGGTTGAGAGGTTCAAGAGTTCTTTTATTTGAGATGAAGCATCGAATGCTTGAGGAACTAGGTGATGGATAATGAAGAGGGTAGAGCTCATGCTAGGATTTTATCCACACACTAAATATTGTCCCAACCATCTTTTGCATTTTACATTTTCTTTCATTGTGGCTTTATATGTTTTTAACTTTCATTCAATTGCATCAACCTCCAAGGTCAAGTTTCTCGGTCCTAAGTTAAGATTATGAATATAGGTTGCCAATCCCAATGACAAATGACTACAAACCCAAAGAAAGAAGATGGATAATTGGGAGAGATGGAAAGTGGTAAGTATGGATTACCTTGGACATGCTATATCAATCAGATCCTTCCCAGTAGTGCCCTTTCTAAACCCTAAGGCCTTAAAGGAGGTCCCACTGGACTAGAGTCAAAGACTAACCTCCCAAGTGAAGTGTGGGAACAAGAATACAATCAAGATCAATCAATCATCTAATTTTCTTCATGATTCATATCAATATGCCCATAACATTAAATGAAAGGACATGATTATTATAATGGTCAAAGTACTTGCCGATAGATGACTCACCTTCCTTCAAGAAGAAATGCCAGATGGTAGAGAGATCTGATCGGAACAATGGGTGGAGAAATCCGGCATCATGATATGTGTTGACCAAAATCTACTATGGGTTACCCACTTAAGTGGGTAATAGTTCCAATAGGCTCTAGTTTTGCTCAACTTAACCAAAATCAAGTCACGAACATAGGTTGTGTTAAAATGTACTTGTTGCATGTTCTAACCACATATTTTAAATAATAAAATTCTCCCATTCTAATTTATTTTTCGTAGAAAAATCATAATTTTATTCAACCTAAAAAACAAGGAACAAAACTACATTCTACAGATGTGTAAAGGCATTAAATCATATCATCCTTGTAGTTGATGCACCATATGAATAACAAATTATATATAAAATGTAACAACCCTCGTGAAAATTCCATGCAATAAAAGCTAAAAACAATAACCACGCCCGATGGGACACTTATTCCAAGCTGAATGTTGGGCATAATCCTAGTGATGGGGAAATAATGGAAATTAGGAGAAAAAGTAGGTGAAAGGTCATAGGCTGCATGTGAGGAGGAAAATGAAGGAAATAATGGAAAATGAAGAAAATAGAGGCCTAATTCATAAAAAGGCTTTCGAGGATTAGTTGGTAACCTTTTGTTAGTTCAGTGTTGGAGCTCTCTCTCATACTTTTGGATACTTAGAGTTTTCTTGGAGCACTCTTGGAGGGTGTGGCATGCTTGGATTCTTAGAGCATGAAGGCAAAGGGAGAGCAGGAAAGCACAAGAAGGCATCGACATCAACAATTACATCAAATTTGCTTGTAGATATCGAGTTGCATGTATGATTTATTCACTAGTTTTGGCATGCATGGCATATGCATGTGGTTTCTTGGTTGTTGTGTGTCATTAGCATGGAGGATTGCCTAGATTGATAGTGGATTTCCTAGCCTTGCCATTTCCTAGATAGCCATGGTGATTGTAGGTTTAATTTCATTGTTTGTTTTGGTTGGTTCTCATGTTTCCTTAGCTTGGATTGAGTTATTAGTCTTGGAAGCCCTGGTTGAACAAACGCTCTGGAAGCCCTGTAACAGCTTGGGTTGAGTTACTAGTCGTGGAAGCCTTGGTTGGACAAACACTCTGGAAGCCCTTGGTGGGTTGAGTTACTAGTCCTGGAAGCCTTGGTTGGACTAACACTCTCGAAGGTCTGTATAAGCTGTGGGTTGAGTTACTAGTTCTGGAATCCTTGGTTGGACAAACACTCTGGAAGCCCTGGAAGGCTTGGATGGAGAACAATCTGATGATACTTTTGTGATGTCCGACCGTGAGGTGGAATCACTATTTGATGGGTTGAGCTGGATGGCCTATGGAAGCCCTGGATGAGTTTTGATTGATGTGTTCTATGATATCCCATATTCATGCTTGGAATATGGCACGAGGGGTGAATGGATGAAGAGAGATTTTGCTTAGCCATTCTATGATCAGGTGGAATGTGGTAGTTCAATCTTCGGTTGGTTTATTGCATTCCTTAATGAGAAATTCATTTCCTTGATTTTCATGAGAAAATGTATTGACGTATATATGGATTTTGATGGTTAATATGTTTATGGTATTTCTCTTCCTATTATGTTGGTTATATGTACATTTTGTGACAACAACTATGTATGACTCTCAACATGTTTTTACTTGTACATGAATGGATAATGTGTCTATGACCTAATCGATGATAATGCAACAAATGGAATGAGGGGATAGTGGTTCATATCAATTCTCAGATAAGTATGAAATCCCTACACTTAATTATGTTGTTTACACCTGTAGGTTACATGTCAATGGTAAGTTTGACGAAATACCTGTCATGGCTAGTAAGGGTATGATTAAGTTCTTGTTGAGTTTATTGCTTTTGCTTCATTGTTTCCCTGTACTTTCCTTGATTTCAAGCTATCATTCCATTCTAGGCAGTGGCCTAGGCTCTGGGCCTGAAAAAGTGGCTTAAATCATGGGGTTGTTGGCACAGAACTGGCAAGATTGGTCCACATTCACTGGCATGTAGGTCTATGAGAGCAACTTTGGGTTTCTGGACGCTCCCTTTCCCATAGCATGAGAGCGACTATGGCCTAAGAGGTCTAGAACAATAGTGAGACCTAGGGATAGGCTGTCACAGTGACTGACTTGTCTCCTGAGCGTTCTGTTGATGAGGTTGGATGACTGTATGCGATGTTTTGTTGATTCCACTTCCTTAAGGTCACATAGGAGGTCGAATATGATCATAGTAGCCTCTCGTCTCATGTTTACCCCGGTTGGCATGGTTACTTTGGGTAGGTCTGGGAGGAGGATGTTACATAAAAAATACATCAAATTTACGAGGCTAAGTGTGATAAAAATCACTTAGCTTCCCCTTTTTTCCTTTCTTTTTGTCCACCTTTTGCCAAACTCCTTGTTTGGGAGCAATTGTTACTATTGCCATTTGATTTCTATTTGTCTACGGGGGGATATCTTTGTCTAAGTTCGAACTCTTAGATGCATGCAATCTCTTTATGCCACCCAGATCCTTTTCTTTGGGTAATTCCACTTTTTGATGCTCTGGAACTATGATCTCTATTGATTCAATAACCTTTTGGGAAGCATCCACTAATCCAAACATGCCCCCTTCACCACCATTTGATTGGCTACAGGGTTGAGTCTATACTTTTGGATTTGGATGATTTTCTTTGGGCTCTTCTTTTTCATCTTATAAACTATTAGGAAATTGCCATCTCCTTTGCTTAATGGCTTACCTCTTTTTATTTTTTGATGCCTTTTTTTGCCTATGGGCAAGAATTTCACAAATGTCTTGTTTAGAAGCAAGTTCGACATACGAAAGTCATATTCTCATAGTGTAACACATGTTTCCACTAAAAGTTTTCATGTGTTTATAAGAAGATGACTAGGAAGACCTTTACCAAGTTCAATCTCTGCACATATCTCAGCAAAAGTAAAAACACCTTTTGATAATCTGTCTAGGTCCACTTTTTTGAATTTGCCCAAAATATTTCCGATATCCTCCAAAACCTGATGGTGCCAAAAAGGAAGGGGGAGGTTTGGCAACCTCACCCAAATCGACATCGTTGTTACCACCATGTTTGTTGCATAAAACTCAGGGAACCATGGGGTAACAAAAAGCTCGACTCTACCCCAAAACCATGGTCCGCCTTTTAGAACTTTTTCCTTGATTTGTTGTATCTCAAATTGTACTATGAAGAACCCTTTAGAGCACAAGTAGAGATCACACTTTGTTATCTAAGAAGAGTACACCCATTCATATAAGTCTTCTAGTTTTGGCCAAAAATCCTTTAAATCGACATATTAATGCCGTGGATTATAGATAAACAAATTAAGTTTTTACCTCTCAGGTTTTTACATCCATTGCTAATACCTTGTTCATTTGCTCAACAAAGTAAGGTCCTGGCAGATTTTGAGGCTCATCGACTTGAGCGACAATCTTCCCTTTTAGTGCATCCTTGAATGATATAGATCCATTAGGGTTCTTGGGATTTGTATTAGGGCTTCTAAAGGCTAAAGAACCTCCTTGCATCCCTAGATTTAATATTATGGTAGTTCTCTTTGCCACGTCATAATCTTTCAATCGAAAAGAGTCCCTTAGCACTTTACCTTCATATTCCAAGACTTGGAGCATTGTTGGTATACCCATATTATTATGGATGGAGGGACTGCTTCAAGTTTTATACAAGGTCCAAACCTGGATCCAGTAGACAAAGGTCTTCCCATTGAGGTTTTTTATGAAGATATGAAAAATTTCCAACTCCTTTTGTCTCAAATATTCCTACAGATCTAATATTTTATTCTAAGATTTGACTAGGTTTGAGGATTAAAGACAAAGATGAATCTCGTATGAAGACGAGACCCCTGTAGGATTCATATTTGCTTCATATGACTATTCTTTCGATGATTTCTTGTCCATAACAATGGAGTTTTGCATATGAAAAGACACAAAGCATGGACCCTTTGCGACTTTAAACATTTCTAGCAATCCCCTTGCTAGCCTTGGTACCTTCTTCTCCTTATCGATCCACCAAAACCTCACTACCCTAACCTCGCCTAGATTTGTGAGAACGAAGGGATCTAGCCAATTGCTTCGCTTGCATTAAGCCCTCTCGACCCATGAGAGCCACAACTCCTCCTCGTTTACGACCATCCTCTCAAAACTCATCTCTGATGACACAAATAATTTTATTGGCCGTCTGTGGAGATATCCTCACTAGAACCACTCAAGGAACATCGATCTACTTCACTCGTGAATCTATTGCACAACACTGTGCATTGGGTTATTTGAGCCCTGTGAGACCACATACATCCAATAATCTCCTCCATATACACCGTAGATCCATGCCAGCCTGCACTGAAAATCTATAGCAAGATCATAATCCTCCCTGTGAGCAATGATTTTTTTTTGCGAAGCATCGCTTAGGAAAACCTTAGCACATGAGATTGACATCGCTCATCCTCCTTAATCATATGATCAATACCTCTAGTTATTCTAGATGTCAATAACATTGACTTTTTCTTTGCGTTAAGAAGGTAATATAAGAATGACTTTCCCTTTCTCCCATTATAATTAAAAATAATGTGACTAATAATTTGTGTATGATATATAAATTGATGTATATCTATTTAAAACCCAAAATTGTTAAAATGAAGAGAAATTGAATTTTTTAATGACAATTTTTTTACCATTTAATATGTATAAATTAATATATAACATAATTTTTTTTGGTTTTATATAACTTATTAGAATGAGTAGAGCTATGAACTTTGAATCTCATGGTTTACACAATATTTCATAACACAACAATTGCTAATGGACTATTTTTTTAGATAATAGGGAAACCTATCATAATTGAGTTTTCAAACCAACAAATAAAGACAACCCACATTAACTACTATATACAAATATAAATTGACTCATCACTATTATTAAAAAAAAAAAACTATTAGTAATTTTAAGACATAAACCGAACTAATTTATAACATAAAATTAATTACTAAAAACATTTTAAAATTTTATAATAAATTCAAATTAATAAATAATATTATATAGAATAAATTAAAAAAAATATAACGAAAATTTCAATATAGTTAGAAAGGAGATGAGAGACGTTGTGATAAAATCCACCACTATTATTCAAACAAAAAAGACCTATTAGTAATTTTAAGACATAAATCCGAACTAATTTATAACATAAAATTAATTAATAAAAACCTTTTAATTTTATAATAAATTCAAATTAATAAATAGAATTATATAAAAAAAAAAATTATAACGAAAATTTCAATATAGTTAGAAAGGAAATGACACACGTTGTGATAAAATCCACCCTCAGCATCACCCTCGACTCAAAAAGCAAGCACCACTTCCAGGAGAAAAAGACCCTTCACCCTTTTGCCCTTATGTAACACGAGCGTCAAGAAAACCGTGAATTACACCTTCGCCCGAGAGTCGTGGTATCGAGGAATTGATGAATTCGAACAGGACGAAAGTGTTGCGATTCCAATCCTCCAAAGGACTTACAGACAACAGGCCATATGACATCGTAGCCTGATTGATTGAATAAGTTGATAAGAGAGGAATCGATCGGAAGCAATGTTCACTCCAGGGAAATTTGGGCGAGGAGGCGGGCGAGGTCAGTCGGGGCGGATGGTGCCTCCTCCGAGAGGTGGAGGTGCAGGTGCAATTGCCCCCATAAGAAGCTCCCGCGCAGGAGGCACGGGAATGACCATGGGCAGAGGCGTTGGGCCTCCACGCCTGGGCGGCAAGGGCACTTCTACTCTTCCTCCTCCTCTTCAGCAATGCGTGACAGAGGAAACTTCGAGGCTCATGCCAGGAAGTGCACCGCCTCCCTTCGCCATGCTCATAAGGCTTGTTCCAGGTCTGGTTGAAGAGGTCAAGCGCGCCGAGGCCGAGGGCAGAAAAGTTCAAATCAAATTCGGGCCCACTGCCAACAATCCCTCCGGAAATGTATGTTCAGAGCAACGATACCCATTCGATTGTTTTCGAAAATTTTATACCTCAATACGTTGCCACGGGTAAACCCATTAATTTCTACCGTGCCGGTGTAAAGGCCTCAGTACATTGCCTGCCAAAACCCATTTGGGAGCTTTTTTTCAATTGCTGTTTGTGGCGTGACTGGTATTCATTGCCCAAGTGATTTGTTTGTGAACACTTGGCTTTTCCTTGTTTTAGGGCTTCAGCCCAATGTTATTTTTTTTTCTTATGTTGCAAGTGCTTGAGAAAGACGTCTTGCACCACATAGAGCAGACTTCCCTCAACCTAGACTGAGGGATAATTCTTTCTAGGACTTGCACCTAGCCTAGCCCGATTGAAAAATTCATGTCATTCTGGTAGAACGAAACTCTTATGGATGGCTTAATGTTCAACCAACCTCACCAGTGAGCCAACGCGCTGTTCACACAAATTTGTTGTAATGCTTGTTCGCATTCAGTGGTCTTCTTGTGACCCCATGTTTTCCAAATTCCCGAGGTTTCGCTTAGTGAAGCCTTGAGTTATGAGAATGGGAAGGTTTTATCCTAAGAGCCTCGAGTCACTGCCACCGAAGTCACTATAATTGCTTTTTACCTCCAAAGAGCTTTAAATTTTTCCTGCCCCAGTTACTGGGATGTGCCCAATATTTTGCTTGCAGATCTTTGAAGTGGCCTGTGGACCAGGCTACCTGATTTGATGATATTTTGATTTAAAGGTTCCTTAATTACTTTTAAAGTTAGGAGGCTGGTTAAATTTTAATGGTTGCTGGTGGTAAATGGTCATTGCACCAAAAGTAGCTAGGTGCATCGACAGCTTGGACAGATGTATCAGGCCTGTCACATTAATAAATTATATTAAAAAATGAAGTCCATAAAGTTAAAATTAAAAAAATAACATACCTTAACAATAAAAACAAAAAAAACAAGGACTACAATAATTATAAAACTCTATAATGAAATAAACTAGGATCTATCCATCTTTAACCCCAGTATTTCTTTTATGCACTGAGAAGGTCACATCTATGTGTCTTTTGATCCCTCTCAGGTCATATTAGATCCATGGTTAAAATGGATTTATAATGGTTAAAATGGATTTATATTGGTTTGTCAAGCAAATTGCCTCTACCTTTGACTTAGATGCCATGACTGAGGGGTATCTTTCTGTCAAAATGACCCAAGACATGCACCAGGGCTTGTATGTTGAGATACACTGCCGAGGACAATCTACCTAGGTTCAGTTAATTATAAGACATCACAAGATAGCAAAATAATTCGACACATTAGCAATTATGTCTCTTTTGATCCCTATTAGGGCATTATTGGATCCATGGTTAAGATGGATCTATACTAGTTTGTCAAAAAAATGGCCTTTACCTTTGGCGTAGATGCCATGACCGAGGGGTATATTTCTGTCGAAATGACCCAAGACATGCACCAGGGCTTGTCCGTTGAGATATCACAAGATAGCACAATAATTGGGTACCTTAGCAATTAAGCATGGCAGCATATTATTGGGGGAATTGAACTCAGGTCTCTGTGGAGAAAGCTCACTTGATTTACCACTTTAGTAGTCTTGCCAAGATTTTCCTTGTGACAAACAAGTTTGATAAATTTACAAGGCTTTTTCGGTGAGTTGCTTTTGATTGGGTTTGGATGTTGTTAAACACTGTTCCATCATAAACGATTGTCGATAAGTACTGATTAATGTCAATTCTTTATACTCAAACAGGTTCAAAAGTCATATTTGTTATTTTATATTCTTTTTCTCAGTGAGCTTTTCAGTTTCCAACTCCAGAAATTGAATGCACAAATGGATCACAGTCCATTTATCACTCTTGAAGGCCTGATAGGTTAATGGACCTTTCAGATTACAACTTTAACCTGGTACACTTGATCATGGTAAACAACATTAGTATTTTAGTGATGTGAAGCTTAACCGGGTATGATTAAGCTATTTAGTAGTGTTTTCTTTTCATTTTAAAAGACATTTGCACCTCAAGGATTTGGTCTTTCTCAGTGCTTGGTAAATCTAGAGTTAAGATTGATCTAGCCTGGTTTAATTATTAATTATCATTATAATTAAAATATAATAATTAAGTTTATTAATTATATTTATTTTTATGTAATTTGAGTCAAAATGTTTAACAAAATAGGACATTACATCTCTTCCACACTAGGTTGGGGAGTGTCTTTCAGCGCAGTGATCTAGTATTTTAGCAATAGTGTAGCGGGTAAACTTTTCCACTGGTAATCAAGCTTTACAAATTTTGCTTCTTTTTCGAGGTTCTTCTCTGCTAGTTTAATAATTAAGCCTGCAAATATGCCAAACTTATTCCATGGAAGAGAAGTCAAAGTAGTCCTCCAAGGTTTTCCTTTTCCTTGATTTTCTTTGTAGGCTTGCTCAAAAGTCTTGGCAAATTGACTGCACTTTTGAGAGCATAGTATTCAAAACTGGCCGGTTCGAAAAGTAAACCGGTCAAACTGGCCGGTTCATTAGCCCAGGCCATCAAATCAGTTGAAAAACCAGGTTATGTAGTTGCCCCCATCGGTTTTTTGGTCTGACCGGCCATAAACCGGCTAGTTTATTGCTACTGTACTCAAAAGAAAGGATTTAGATTGATGACAAATTTGAGAAGGACGGAATCCGGATACCGTAAGCAAGAAGTGTTAAGCGAACATGACTCTGTCTCATACAAAGCATAGTAATATGAAATCTTATCTACAACTACATGAGACCATCGAAGCTGTAAATCTGCGAAATGAAAGTAGGTATCATCCCTTGCTTAGAATGTAAGACTTGTCTCAAAGTTGTTTTCATAAATAGCACTGTGATTAGTCAGATCATTGGACTGTCAACAAGGGATTCTTGAAGAATCAATTCAGGGCAGTTGCGGTGACTTTTTGAAGGAGTCTCTTCACCCTACAAGTGATAAGATTCACAAATGATCTCCCATCTGGCTTAGGAAATATTCGGATTGTTGCAAGTAGGAAAATATGTAAACCATACACGTTGAAAGTTTAAATAACAAACCTGTGTGTTCAGAAGCATGACATTACTTTGAAGCTACAAGCTCGGTTGAATCTCACACTGTTAAGGCAAGGCCTTGTAGATGCCGAGTTGTCTTTTTAAGGATCATGATATACCATATCATGCAGTTGTATTAAAAGTAGAGGGAGTCAAGAAAGGTTATTGAAATGATCAGAGGATTACCTGAGCCAAAAAGTTCAAAATATTGAATTTGAGAAGCTTGACTATTAACTTTTGCAAAATCTGAAGATGATCCTTTTAAGGCCACCTATTGAATCTATTTGGTTCAAATATCTTGAGCGGGCAAAAGAGGCAAGTCCCTCTTCAAGCTCGGAGATCAAAAGCTCTCTTGATAAAGTCATTTGCAGACCTAGTACTATGGCAGACCAAGGATGATGAGTTAGATCATAATGAGGAGTGATCATGTGTAGTGTTGTAATAGGCCAATGGCCCCATAGCCTGTAACATTGTCTTTTGACTTTATAGGCGATTTAGAACCTCATTGATTATGTATTTTGTCGTTGATATGTATTGCACTCGGTGCCATTTTGATATATTCACCTTTAGATGTTATATAGATGAGAAAAATTTGCATATTTTGTCTCTATTGGTATGGAATCATGGTTTTAAATCTTAAAAATAGTATTTTTCATTAAAAATTAATTATTTCATGCATTTTTTTAAGAACTGGTTCATTGAGATTTGACCAGTCCCAGTTTATTAGGTTGACCGGTCCGGTCACCGGTTTCGGTTTTGAATACTGTGTTTGAGAGTACTCTCCCAGATTGAATCCGTCTGAGAATGTTTTCCAAGAGTGTGCTTGAAGGAAAAAAAACACATTACTTACTTCTGTTTGAAGCACCCCCATAATTGTGGTTTTGCGGTGGTCCTTGCCTCCACTGAGAGTGCTCCTTGAAGTGCGATGCTGCAACACTACACTAAATTTGAATCAAACTCAAGTATAACCTTTTACAATCCTGACATTTAAAAAACACTTGTGATATGATTCTTATTTTTGTTAGATGCTCCTCAAAGCATGATTCCATGGTGCTCCCCCATCAAACATGAGTGGAACCCTCAATGGTCCCACCAATTAAAAAACTCACCTAAAGCATTCCCATGCCTTGAAGAAATGCTCTTATGGAATTTGACTTCTCGGGCCTTTTTTTTTCATTTTGTATTGCATGTGGAGCCAAGCAAAGGCCTCAATAGTTCCCACAACTCCTGTCTAGTGTTTATGAATGGATAAAAACCTTATTTCATGAGTTTTACTCTCATTCATTTAACTCGTTGCAAAGTTTTGAGTGGCCTTCTTGCTAATTGTTGAAGAGTTAATTTGTGAGAGCTTGGAGGTGAGATTGAATGCTACCGTAGTCACTTTCAATTGTTGAAGTAAAGCTGAAGAGTGGAGGCTTGAAGCTTGTTCTTGCTTGGTATTTTCCTCTTTGTGTTGTATGTTTTTGATTTGACAATTCTCTTCTCCCACTATTTCCCATTCCTTCTTCTCCCTCATTCTATTTCAAGTGTTTCTCAGGATTCAGGAAACATGATGGGTATGTGTTGTATGTTTCTGATTTTATTATGATGGTGTTGGTGGGAACTTCCAATTATGGGTAAGAATATGAGAATCTTCATGGTGAATATGGCCCATTATATGGATAGGAGGAAGAAGTAGAAGGGGATGATGTTGAAAGTGAGGTGATAATAAAAATAAAAATAGTTTAACATCCTTGTGGAAATATGTGGCAAAGCATGAGGGAGAAAAGGAGGTGGAATCACTAAATTCACATGTCCCCATTGTGAGAAAACTTACACATGTTGAATTATTTGTGTGAAGAAGCATTTGTATGGGTTATTACCAAGTGATGAAACAAAGACGATAGGAATCACTACTTGTGCCAAAGTACCAAAAATATGCTAGGGAAAAGTTGGAAGCACAAAATAAAAATAAAATGTTCAACTTGATGCCTCATATGGAATGCTAGGCGGCCAACACCCATCTCCCATGCTAGCAGATCCATGCACATGTTTATAGGGTGTAGAACAATAACATATTTCTTTCACTAGAATGGTTGGGACGACGTTGATGTAAAAACATGCTATCGTATACACATCTTGTCACTGGGCACACTTTTTTCATATTTCACTAGGCTAGTTTCAAGTGGGCTTGCATAGACTTTGAGTTGAGATGTGTCCCTAGTTTGTATGGAGAGGATTTGCCTGTTGTGTCATCTTCATGAAGTTAAGATAGAGGAACACTTCATATTCTGCAACCCCATTTAATATGAGATTCTTGGGAGGTTTCATTTTATTCAATGGAACCCAAACCCTATCTATGGTTTTACACACCTAGAGCAAAGATGTTTGGCCCTATACATGTAGGAGGCCCTCTAGCTTTGTGCCCACTTTTTTCCAACCTCTTCCTAGACTAGATTTTGCTCAGTAGATTACTTAATTCTTTATAGTGCTCCCATCAGCGAGGGGCACCAAGAGACAAACCGATTGCAATGTTGCCTTTAACTCTGGAATACTGCAGAATCGTTGAGCCATACCCCTTCGTTGGACTAGATCCCATCACAACAAGTAGACGAGATCACCTAGGCATCAACGATGAGTTACTTCATTCTTTATAGTGCTCCCATCAGCTAGGGGCACCAAGAGACAGACTGATAGCAATGTTTCCTTTGACTCTGGATTACTGCAGAATCGATGAGCCATACCCCTTTGTTGGACTAGATCCCATCCCAACAAGTAGATGAAATCACCTAGGCATCAACGATGAGTTACCTTTTCTAGACAGCAACACAGTGGGCTGTCGAAATCTTCCCCTAGCTCTTCCTTGTGACATCATTTTATCCCAATTTTTCTTCATTTGGCCTCTGATCTTACGAGAGAAATCTAGAGGACCATGATCTAGTTCCTAGATCCTTTCCCTTTGTACATCTCCCTCTTGCTGTGGCCACTTCTACTTGACGTTGTAGATTTTCTATGCTTTAGCATTGATTTTAGGCTTCAATTTACTTTTTTTCTCTTTATATAGGAGATATTTTGGTGCTTTTGGTTTGTTTTGACATCATTGTACTCAATAGTCTTGTTGACATGCTTTATCTATGGATGTGGCATACCATTCAGTATTCATCATTCACACAATTTGCATGATATGGTTACGACTGTCAACAATAACCCCTAATTGATATAGGAGACTTGGTATATTAAATCCAAATTGATGGTACTTAACAAGGGGAAAACTTGAATTCAAAATGCTTTGGGACAATTTAGAAAAGATTGAACTATGGGTCATCTATTGTATATAATGATTTCATGAATGTTAAAGGCAAACCATTGATAAATGTTCTTGGTGTGTTTGCTATTGGTGCGGTCTTCCTTAAAGCCCATGTCTACTAAGATAATTACAAGATAGGTTCTAATATTATAGGGCCCTTACCTAAAACCATTCAAGAAATTGGGTTGTGAAGCATAATCAAATTCTCAGAGAGTTGCAAGGTGGCATGGTGATTCTAGACCTCCAAAGGTTGGAATTTAGAAGTTGCTTCAACCTTGCATCATGGACTATTAGGTTTGATTTTGGAAATAATACTAGGTGGAGGAGAATCTTTTTCTCTTTGATTCATTGTCATTGCTTGGTTCTTACCTATTGGTTACATGTGCTTTGGATGGTGATTATGAGATGCTTTCGTTGTGCTATGGTTTTGCTACGTGCTAGTCTCCTTTGACAAAATGAATATGCCTTAGATTGTTTATACTCATGGATGATGATGCTACACTTGATGGTGAGAGCGCTTTAGTGTTAGAGATGTTTATTACGATCCTATTATGACACTTAACACAACAAATATGGATTTTCATATGGTGCTTTCCTTTATTGCATATATTTTCATGATGTGCCACATATATGATATGACTTCATAGCAATTAACCTATTTGTCTTGTTATGCCATGAACATTCACTCCTAATGGAGTGCACCTATTTTGATGTAATCCTAGCCCTTGCAATGTTTAGTTGACTTGTGTTGATCTAGTTGGAGGCTTGTAATGTGGGCACTCTTGCTTATGTGGCTTGGTTTATCACTTGAAGTGGTTTATGATGATGCAAACTAGGGTCTCATGTGGAGTACTCACCTTCTTGCTACATGAATTTCACGCCTAATATTATGAGTTTAATGTTTTGAGGATGACTGGACATGATTCATCTTGATAGAGGTCTACTACTTGGGCACCCTTTTCTCGTTGATTATTTTTGGGTGCTTGGATAGACTTGTACAAATTACAACTTTTGAGGAGCCTTTGGCGTTGCACATTGTGAAAACACATTTGGAGTTATGACATTGTCTTGGGTGTTGTGACAATGCTTTGGGAGTTGTGACACTACCTTGGGTGTTGTGACAATACATTAATAGTTGTAACAATTGTAACATTGCATTGGGTGCTATGCTGTTGCATTGAGAATTGTGTTATCACATTGGGAACATGTGCCTTAGGTGTTGGAGAGAGTGGCTAACATGTAGACGTCCACCTTGGAGGAGCTTGTTGATGGAGCACTTACTCACCTTGGCACACATTTATGACATATATCATTGCTTATTGCTCGAGAGGGGTTGCTCGCATTTCCAAGGTGTTTGTTGGCATCTTACACATTGATTGAGGATTTAGTTGGTGGTTTGATCCCTCGTAGTAGGGGATCTAACTACTTGCACATGGTTTGATTGTTGTTACACCTCGGAGACCACCAACTATTGCATGTTATTGTAGAAGGGATGTGCCACCTAATTAGTTCACATGAACCATGTTGGATGTTGAACATATTTTGAGGGCGGCTTAGCTTTAGGAGCAATTATCTTTTGATAGAGTGTCTACATCCTTGCCAGATCAATGCCATTAGATGCAAAATGGCCGGAGGAGTGCCCCACCTCTATTGCTTGAGTGCTTTGGCTATTTTGGGAGATCATTATCAATATATGACCATGATATGGAAAGCCTTAGCTCTAGAGGCCACATGGCACATATCTTTATGCTCTATTGATGGGAAATTTCACTTGGAGACCTTACACTTATTATTTTGGGAGGTTGTTGCTAAGGAACTCCATTATTTTACTATTATTTGACTTTTCTTGTGGAGTTAGTTCTTCGTGAGCTTCACTGTATTGTTTTCATTGGACATTTTATTGTAACCTCATGAATGTGGATCTCAACAACTCATTGCTACTTTTAGTAAGGAGGTTGTTGAGAGGCCTATTTTATTGTTATTCCTTGATGCAATTAGCAGATACAAGAAAACAATTCATATTTTATTGTAGATGAAGATGGAGTTCAAACCTATATAAGGGTTTTCTCTCTTCAATATTTTAATGGTTAGATTTGTGGAGAAATCCGTTGGAGCCTAATTGATATCTATTGGAGACTTTGGAGGATCAATTATATTATCTTGTTGGTAAGGAATCTTTTAGATCTCTACTGTTTTTTTCTAGTTGTTGAAAGATATTGACATATGTTTATGGAGTAAAATTACGGTAGGATCTGTCCAAGTTCTATTGTGCTATCCTTGGAATGTTGTTTATGTTGCATTATTTCTCAAGGCTTGTTTAAATGTATTTACATTTCATTTTGGGAAAATATAATCTCCACAAGTGTTGGATGTTATCTGTGCCAATAATGTCCGTAGCTTTAGTTTTGCAATTTGGGACAACAAGGGGAGAGGGAAAATAACTTCGGATCTTAGCCATATTGTCCTCTTTCCATCATTAGGTTAGCCTCCCATATCAACCTTGATTTGAACCCATTGCTCAATGGTAAGACACTGGTCCTTCCATCTAGTTTATTTTCCTAATTCATTCAAAACTGTTTTTCTGGAATGTACTCTTCACATCACCTTTGAAATTATTGCATAAATTCCCAACAATCCTATTCTAGGAAACCCCCCTTTGTGTTGGAGGAGAATTGACCTACAATGTAGAAGAGGGTTGGTGAGGCAACATTGGCCTCCCTCTTAGTTACACCAAAGCCTTATTTGAGCTTTAAAACTTTATCTCAAGAAGTGAGGGTCTGTGTGATAACAAGCCCAACTAGCTCTTAGGTGTGGGGTCAAGAAAAACTAGACATGGATCCAAAGGTTTAGAATGGGGATGTTAGTCATTACTACGTTAGACAAGCTAGTTAGTGATGAGGTTGAGTGTGATGAAGTACAAAGCAAGTTTGAGTTTGTACATTGGTGGCCATGGAGCCTTTGGTTCTATTCATGCAGTTAAAGATTGAGATATGATCAATCATATAGAGTTGGTTGAGTGCACACACACACCAAATCTAGTAACAGTCTCAAATTAACTAATTAACTGAAACACGCTGATGTGCATAGCCGAAAACAAATTTTGTAGAGCGAAACTTATAAAACCAGCAATCAAATCATGCACAATAACATATTACATACAAGTTCTACTTACTCAGGCTCCCTTACTAGGATAATGGCCCTCGAGCAAATTACATATACAACAATTACCTTGGATTTGATTTAGCGGATGAAGTCTTAGATATGTCCTCAATCTGGCTGATTTGGATCTCCTTTGTTGCTGTGTGCTGTTTCTTCAGGACCAAACTCCATGTGGGTCATTTAATTTATGGCAGCTGATATTTTTTATTGGATTCCTTTTGTTGAGAGGTGTAGGATTGATCTAACAATCATCCGATTCCGACAAGTATTTATGGAGATATGAATCTATTTGTATCTACTTGAGAAATTGTCAAGGTCGGCCAGTGGCGAAATGTGTGGCACACATGCTCAACGTTTCATATAAATACAAGTGAGGTTGAGGCATTATTCACTCATCTCATCTCTCATATTCTTCTCTCGTTTGTTGATTGGGTTTACACACAAGGAGCAACACACATGTGGGAAGGAAGGACGAAGTTGGAGGACGCAGAAGGATGCAGGAAAGAAGGACGCAGGAAAGAAGGACGCAGATCTGTTTGACTGCGTTGACTTTGACTAGGGCTGCAGCAAGATGTTTTGACCAGCATTGACCCAACATTGACCTTTCTTGAGTGTGGTTTTGGTGTGGCTGTCTCTCCTAGGCATGCTGCAGATTTTGGCACACAAACCGAGGCATTCTGACCTCTGGTTTGACCAGCGTTGACTGCCCTAGTTTGTGGCAGCAGGTTGACTTCAGATTGACTATGTTTGAGTGGGTTTTTCAGAGTGTTTATGGGCTGCCTCTTCTTGCTGTTGGAGGCCTAGTTGACTGGGAGATTGACCAAGCATATTGGAGGTCATTTCTATCTTGTTTGACTAGCTTTGACTTTGCTGGTTAGGGTTTGCTGCTGCTGTCCTAAAATTACAGATTTATGTATTTGTACTATTTCTCTTTCTGCTGAACTATTGAAGATTATAGAAGAATTGATCAAAGGGTTTCCCCACATTGGGGTTTGTCCTTGGCTAGCCGCCACATCTGGTGTCTCTTGTCTCGGCTTGTTTTTTGTCGATCTATTAATGTTCTATCTGCATTTTACTATATGTTAATGTGATTGCTAAACAATGGCTAATAAGAGGAAATTGAAGTAAATTGTCTAAGCATGGAACATACCATAAATTAACATGGTATCAAAGTTGAGGTGAAGACAAAGAGCAAGAGCAAGAAGGCTATTGAAGCAATCTTAAAGACTTCATGGGGTCCTCATCACACTTCCCCGCTGAAGATAAGCTTGAGAAGACTGACTATCATGGATGGAAGATGTCTCTCAATTTGACATTGGAAGAGCAGGAAGTGTTGGACCATGTGAGAGGCAGAATCATTGAGTTTCCATCAAATGCATCTGTTGCTAATATGAACAAGTGGACCAGGGGTGAAATCAAAGCAAAGAAGGTCATCCGGGACTCTATTGACAAGCGCCTGGTGGCCTACGTTTCCGAGCTGACCACTTCCAAGGAAATCTACGATAGACTGGTAAGCTTATTTAAAGTTAGTGATGCAAATCAAGTTTTGTTCCTCAAGAATAAGCTGAAGGAAATTAAGAAGGGAAAATATGAGAGTATGCAAGCCTACTTCTTAAGGATCACCAAGATCAAGAATGATCTTCTATTAATTGGGGAAGTCATTCCTAACATGGAACTGACCATCACAACTCTTGGAGGGCTCCCATCCGAATGGTATGTATTCAGAACCTCTCTTCTCAACAATAATGTAACTCCAGGATTTGAGGAATTGATGGCGAGATGCATTCAAGAATAGACAATGATGGGAGAGTAGGAAATGCCTGCATTTAGAGGTTATCCCGCTGCTTTCTTCTCCCATGCTAAAAGGGGAAATAATTATGGGGCAAAATCTAAGGGAAAGGCTGGATCAAAAGGTGGAAGGAAAGGAAGATGTTTCATTTGTAACAAAATTGGCCACTATGCAGGGGAGTGTCCTGATAGAAAGGATGCATCTCATGACGATGATCAAAATCACTCTAAGGGCAATTCCAACAATAATCAAAGGAAGGGTAGGTTCAATGGCAAAGGAAAGAGGAATGTCGAAAATCAAGGAAGTGGTCAACCCTCCAAAAAGGCAAGAAACTCCGGGTATGAATCTAACGTTGTTAACAATAAGCAAGATGAATATTATCTGATATCGGCCCTCTCTACTACTTCTCCTCCGGACTCGTTGGGTAATTGGCTTATTGATAGTGGTGCCTCAAGGCACTTCACTGGTTACAAAGAAGCTTTCTCTAATCTAATAGAAAAGGAGACCAACCTGGAAATTATTCTTGGAGACAACTCCAAATATCCTTGAAAGGCGTAGGGAATGTTTCTCTTCAATTGAATCAGGGTAACACAATTCACTCGCAAGAAGTCCTATATGTACTTGATCTCAATAAGAACCTGGTGTCCATTTCGGCAATGGAAGACAAAGGCTACAAGGTGGCTTTCATCGATGGCAAGGTACGTGTATGGAAAAATAATTTTAAAGATGTTTTCACCCTTGGGTTTCGAGTTGACTCTTTATATCAAGTCAGAGGAAGTCTGCTGGATGTCATGTCTTGTGACACATATCTTCAGTCCAAACTATGGCACTGGAGGTTTGCTCACTTTCATTATAAAGCTCTACCTGTTGTGAGACAAATGGTGACAGGGATGCTCGAGTTTAAAGTAGAGCAAGAAGGTGTATGTCTGGGATGTGCCGAAGGAAAGCTCAAAAGGGGACCATTCCCCTCAAGCCATAGCAAGACTTCTGATATATTGCAGTTGGTTCACTCTGATATATCTGGTATGATGCCTGTGAACTCCTTGGGAGGATATTTATATTACCTCACTTTTACAGATGATTATTCTCGCAAGACTTGGATATACTTCTTGAAAAAGAAGGATGAAGTGTTCTCCTGGTTCCATCACTTCAAAGCCTTGATCGAGAATCAAACTGAGAAGAAGATCAAGATCTTAAGGACTGATAATGGGACTGAGTATGAATCCAATGAGTTCCATGACTTTTGTAAGGAAGCTGGCATTAAGAGGGAGACCACAACACCATACACTCCTGAGCAGAATGGTGTGGCGGAAAGGAAGAATCATACGATTATGGAAGCTATTCGTTCCATGCTCCATGATCAAAGGCTTCCGAAGTTTCTATGGGCCGAAGCTGCAAATATCGCCTTATATGTTCAAAATCGATGCCCTCATCAAGCATTGGATTCCAAGACTCCCGAAGAGATGTTCACTGGTAAGAAACCTAATGTATCTCATTTTAGAATTTTTGGAAGTCCTGTTTATTTTCATGTGCCGAAAGAGAAAAGGAATAAACTGGGTGCATCTGGAAAGAAGGGAATCTTTGTGGGCTATAGCGAAATACTAAGGGCTATAAAATCTATGTGGTTGGTCAAAGGGAAGTCGAGATTAGCCATGATGTCACCTTTGACGAAGATATGGATCTTAGCAAAGTTGACAATCTTCCTATACTAAGAAAATCTTGAGAAGCTGACACCAGCAAGCCGGAGGAAAAACAAGATGAAACAATGCTCGAAGTGGAAGAACCTATGGACCCTATTGATCCCCTTCGCAAGAGCCTTCCTCTCCTAGGAAGAGGCCCTCATGGCTTAGGGGGACACTTGATGATGCTGAAGGACACATTGCCCCCAGAGGGACTTTCCGGGAAAGCAAGAAGCCGACCAAGTATTATGGATATTGACCATTATGAGCACAATCATTCAAAATGAGCCCTCATCGTTCGTTGAAGCTATGAAGCATCAAGTATGGAAGGATGCTATGACTGAGGAATACGAGTCCATTATGAAGAACGATCTTTGGGCTGTGGTCCCCGAACCCCAGGAAAAAACTGTTGTCACTTCAAAATGGCTTTACAGGATAAAGCATGGAGCTGATGGAAGTGCTGAAAAGTATTGATCTGAATTGGATCCAGGAAGATTATCAAAGTGCCAAAGATTATCAAAGTGCCATGACTGTATCAAATCAGGACAGACTTAAAAATTTATGCAAAGAGTGATCAGGAAGACCTCTGGACAGTGGCAGTTTGCAGCCAGCGAGGAACGACGAGGACCTCGATCAAAGCACGCTGACCGAGGCCCATGGACACTGCGTAGGAGGCAAAACTGGCAACTGGGAAGCCTGGATCGGGAAACAAATGGCATTTTTGATGCGCGGAAAAACCCCTCGAGAAGGAAAAGCCCCGAAGCGCTCGGTCGCATGGGAAGCCGGGAAACCGTGGGGAAAGCGCTAAGGCGAAAGGCGGGTCCTGCGCTCCAAAATCGGCGGTATATTAGAGGTATCCTCGGGCGGTAAGCGGATTTGGCAGAAAACGAGCGATTCCATTCAGCGCACGACGCTTGTTCGGCGATGAGAGAGAAAACCGCCTCATCGCACTCTAACGGTCGAGCAAGTCAACCGTGCGAAATGAGCGAACACCATAGGATCTGGGGGCTCTAGATCTGACGGCGAAGATTGCGCCCGATGGAGGAATCGGATTTAACAGGGGAATTGAGCCGCGACACATAAAAGTTTGAGGTCCGATTTGACCACTGAGTTGGCGGATGAGTCGTTGCACAACGTAACCAAAAATACCGAACCGTCGAGGAAGAGCTGGCGCAGTTCGTGAGAGGACAAGTGGCCACCTCCTTGTGAGATGTTGGCAATGACGCAGAGACAGGGAACTCCAAGCGAACAGCAACAGGCAAACCAAAGGGGCGGAAGAGGAAGTGAATAGTTAAAGACAAATTGGCTTTAAGCCATGAATAGACAGAGAACAGAACAGAGAGGAAAGAGAGAAGAGAACGAAGATAGAGAGGAGGAGAGCAAAGAAAAAGACAGCGAAGCAAAAAGCAGAAAACAGAGAGCCGAGCTAACCTTAGGCAGCATCGAGCAGACATAAAGTTTGAGAGGTTCAAGCAATCCCTGAGAGGATTTGTAGGGAATTGAGTACTACATTGACCAGAGAGGTCAAGATTTGGTAAGGAAAAGAGTCTGTGCACTCTAGTGGCTTGGTGAATCCAAGAACCACCCTACCAAACATAATCTGTTTCAGGAGACTCAAATTGAGCTCCTCATTTTAAATCTCTGCTTCAAAGACACAATAAAAGAAGGCCACCACTAAAAGCTGGACCGGAGATGTAGCCCTGGAGAATAGGGTGAACTCCTTATTAATTGTTGTGTTCTTGCATTTGCTTACTGTATTTTCCTTGCTGCTTTCCATTTTCCAGTGTCTGTGTATTTTGCAATCTGATCGATCCGTTGCCTACACACTAGCACATGAGTCTGTAATACCTTCATTTATTAATTAATTAACTGAGGTCACTCACGAGTGATTTTCAGATCAAGTGGTATCAGAGCTCTAGGCTGTTAAGGTTAGACAAGCTTGTGTTGGTTTAGTTGTTGAATGCTAACTAGATCAAAGCTAAAATTAGGAGAGGGAGAGTTGGTCGAAACTAATCCTGAAATTGGAAGAGTCTATCCTCGGAAGACAATGTCAGAAGAAGGTTCTGTAGGGCTAGATCCTCAATTCATAGATAGTTTCCTAGCCATAAGGTCCATGGTAGAAGAAATGTATAAGGACTTTAGAAAACACAAGCATGAAGATGCACCATGCTCCAAACAAGACAAAGGAGAAGATGCGTCTTTCCTCAATGACCACTCAAAAGGCAAAGGGAAAGAAGAACACTTTCTCACACCTCCTAATAGCCCTGAACACAAAAAGAAAGCATCGTTGATCAAACTAGATGTTAAATGTGATTTACCTATATATGATGGAGAGTTGAATGCAGGAAAGCTAGACAATTGGATTAGACAAATTGATGTTTATTGCAGAGTGCAGAGTATTGACTCAGACAAGGGCAAGATTCAGCTGGCAAGCCTATGCCTTGGAGGCACTGCCTTGGTTTGGTGGGAAGGCAGGACCCAAGCTGACATGAAGAGACATGGTAAGACTATCTTTGTCTGGACTCTGGGGTGAATTTGTTTCTGCAATCAAAAAGCAGTTCTATCCATTGGCCGACATGCAGCAAGCCATGATGAGTTGGCAAACTCTTCGATAGTTGAAAGGGCAAAGTGTGCAAGGGTATACTCAAGAATTTAGAAAGAGAGCATTGATTCTAGGAATCTCATTAGATTCACCTGAGACTCTGTTGAAGTACATTGGTGGTCTACACAGCTACATGAGGCACACTATCCTCATGTTTAATCCCACTAGTATAGACGGAGTATCTGTACAAGCTACTCATCTAGAAGCTAGAGGAAAGAATGGAAGTCCAGAAGTTGGGGGATCATCCCAACCCACTGCAAGCAAGAATAAGGAGAAAAGAAAGCAGAAATGGAAAGCAAGGAAGGCTAACACTGCACAAAAGAGCAAGGCTTCATGCACTCACTGTAAAAATGATGGGCATGATGATGAGCACTGTTGGATTCTGCATCCAGAGCTAAGACCTAAGAAGTTCGAGGGCAAGAAGAAGAAGACTACTGCAGCTATTCAGAAGGATTTGGGGTCAGACTCAGGAGATGAAACAACTATTGCAACCACAGGTATAAAAGGTAAGAATTTTGAAGCATCTACTAGTAATTCTGCACAATCTATTATTGATGAAGAAAATGAGAGAAAAAGACATGAGCTTTTCCATATTCGAGTTATTTCCAAACATCAAAAGATTGATACTTTGTTTGATAGTGGCTCACAAGTAAATTTAATTTTTGAAGCAATTGTAAAGAAGTTGGGATTAATAACTACACCTCACAAGAAACCATACCCATTAGGATGGTTGAATGATAATGCACAACTACAAGTGACTAGACAGTGCAAAATGAAGTTTTCTTTTGGGTCAACATTTGTAGATGAGGTTGAGTTAGACATAATTCCTTTGGATATATGTGGAATTGTTTTAGGTATTATTTACTTGTATGATAGAAAAGCTATCTTTTATAGAGCTGAGAACAAGTATCTACTTGTTAAAGATGGAATCAAATACTTTGTAAGAGCTCATAAGCTTAAAAATAATTATACTCTCATAAACTCAGGGCAGATGAAACGAATGATAAATGCATGTAAACAATTTTTACTAATGGTTGTAAAGGAAAAGAAACTTGATAAAACCAATGTATTTGAAGGTTGTAATGCTAAACAACAAGCTGATTTAGAAAAGGTTGTTTCAGAGTATGATATCTTGTTTCAATAACCTAAAGGTCTGCAACCCAAAAAGGAAATAGTACATGATATTATTTTGCAGCAAGATGCTCCATTGCCTAACATTGGAATGTACAGGTTGTCTGCTTTAGAGAATGTTGAAATCAAGAAGCAGGTGCAGGAGTTGCTCGAGAAAGGGTTCATCAGACCTAGCACATTGCCATGTGGGTCACCAATCGTTTTGGTGAGAAAGAAAGATGGCTCGTGGAGAATGTGCATTGATTACCAAGCATTGAATAAGATAACAATAAAAAATCGTTATCCCCTTCCTCGCATAGATGATCTTTTAGATCAATTGAAGGACGCTGTTTATTTCTCCAAGTTGGACTTGCACAGTGGATACCATCAGGTCAGAGTTGCAGAACAAGATGCATGGAAGACTGCTTTCAAAACAAAGCAGGGATTGTATGAGTGGCTGGTTATGCCTTTTGGCTTAACTAATGCTCCTGCTACTTCCATGAGATTAATGAATGATGTACTCAGACCTTTTTTTGATGATTTTGTTATTGTGTATCTGGATGACATTCTGATATTTAGCAAAACATGGGAAGAACACTTAAAGCATGTTAAGCAGACACTAGATGTTTTGAAAAGAAAATTTTTTATGTTAAACTCTCAAAATGTGAATTTGGCAAAACATCTCTGAATTATTTGGGTCATATAGTAGGGGGTGTTGAATTGAAGATAGATCCCTCTAAGGTGGCAGTCATTGTAAACTGGCCTAAACCCAAATCTGCTACAAAAGTTAGAAGCTTCTTAAGGGCAACACAATATTGGAGAAAGTTCATTTCTAACTTTTCCTTAATTGCAGCTCCCTTACATGCTTTAACAGGATTGAACAAGGTGTTTCAATGGGGAGGCAAACAGCAGAAAGCCTTCGATACCTTGAAAGAAAAGATTAGTACAACACCTGTACTGGCACTGCCTGTTCTTTAAAGACCATTTGAGATCCAAACAGATGCTAGTGACCATGCCATGGGAGTAGTGTTGACACAACATGGTAAACCCATATGTTATCATTCTGAGACATTTAATTCTGCAGTAGTTAACTATCCTACATATGATAAAGAAATGTATGCATTAGTACAGAGTGTAAAAAAGTGGAAACATTACTTAATGGGCAAAGAGACAGTAATACATACTGATCATCAACCACTTCAATATCTACACTCCCAAACTAAGTTGCAGCAATCAAGACACCATAGATGGATGGGTTTTCTACAACAGTTTCATTTAGTCATCAGATATAAAAAGGGCATACATAATAAAGTTGTAGACATGTTATCTAGACCCATTATAAATGCATCTATTGTACTTAAGCATAATTTTGTGTTACATGAGAGTGACATTGAACAATATGCTCAAGATGTAGACTTTAAAGATGTGTATGCAACTTTAAGTCAAGGCAAAAGAGTAGAAGAATTGGACTATCATATAAAGGATAGACTCTTATACAATTGTGGGAAGTTATGCATTCCACAAACTGAAAGAATGAATATAATTCGAGAAACACACACTTCTCTAATATTAGGTCACTTTGGGGTAAGTAAAACAATTGAACAACTGCAAAGATTTTGTTATTGGCCAAAAATGAATGAGATAGTTTCTAGATATGTAAGAGGGTGTACTATGTGTGCAAAAAGCAAGCCCAACAATAGAAAACTAGGCTTGTACGCTTCATTACCAGTTCCTTCTCACCCTTGGGAAAGTGTTCCCATGGATTTTGTTGGAGGACTGCCTAAATCTAGGAAAGGTCATGATTCTCTGTATGTTGTTGTGGATAGGTTCAGCAAAATGTGTATTTTGATACCTTGTACTAAATAGATTACAGCTGAACAAACTGCAAAATTGTTCTTTGAACATGTGTGGGTTCATTTTGGATTACCCACTTCCATTGTATTGATCGAGAAACCCGATTTGTGGGGAAGTTTTGGTCAAGTCTGTGGGGACTGATGGACACGAAACTAAAGAAAAGCACAACTTTTCATCCACAAACTGATGGCCAGACAGAAGTAGTTAACAGGACAGTGATCCAGTTACTCAGGGGATATTGTAGCAAACATCCTAAGCTTTGGGATGAACACTTATGTTATGTGCAACATGCTTATAACAGAGCAAAGCATTCTTCTATACAGTGATCTCCTTTTGAGACTTGTTTTGGTTTCACACCAAGGTCTCCTTTGGATTTTGTCTTTGGTAAAGACACCACATTGAGGGACACAGTGATGTGGACAGGGCAACTAGGTTCATTGAACAGATCCAAGAGATCCACTATTTAGTACAGGAACAACTGGAAAAGAGCCAAGCCAAATATAAGGCTAGGCATGACAAGCATCAGATGGAGCATAGTTTCCAAGTTGGTGACCAAGTCTGGTTGTACATCAGCAAGGATAGGATGCAAGGTGAAGGTAAAAAGCTAAAGCATATCAGGTATGGACCTTTCAAGATACTTGAGAAAATTGGTGAGAATGCTTTTCGTCTTGATCTACCAGCTTACATGCACATCTACTCAGTCGTAAATGCAAATTGCTTGAGATTGTTTGAACCTTCACTAATTGAGGATCCCGAAGAGTAGAGTCAATTTCCTTCTATTGTTGACCTGTTACCTGAATATCTTAATGAATTACAGGAAGACACAGTGCTGGACAGGAAGGTGAGGACGATGTGCAGGGGAGATGTTGAGTACCTCAGAATTGGGCTCAAGGGTTCAAAGCCAAGCAATGCAAAGTGGATAGAGATTGGACAAGTGAGACAATTGTACCCTCACTTAGTTGATGCTTGAAAACCAACTTTGGGTGATCCAAAAGCTTTTTCAGTGGGAAGGCTGTGATCCGAATTGGATCCAGGAAGATTATCAAAGTGCCATGATTGTATCAAATTAGGACAGTCTTCAAAATTTATGCAAAGAGCGATTAGGAAGACCTCTGGACAGTGGCAGTTTGCAGCCAGCAAGGAATGACAAGGACCTCGGTCAAAGTGCGCTGACCGAGGTCCATGGAGACTGCGCAGGAGGCAAAACTGGCAACTAGGAAGCCCAGATCGGGAAACGGAGGGCATTTCTGATGCGCGGTAAAACTCCTTGAGAAGGAAAAGCCCTAAAGTGCTCGGTCGCATGGGAAGCCGGGAAACCGTGGGGAAAGCACTAAGGCGAAAGGCGGGTCCCGCGCTCCAAAACCGACGGTATATCGGAGGCATCCTCGGGCGGTAAGTGGATTTGGCAGAAAACGAGTGATTCCATTCAGCGCACAACGCGTGTCCGGCGGATGAGAGAGAAAACCGCCTCTCATCGCACGCTAACAGTCGAGCAAATCAACTGCGCGAAATGAGCGGATACCGTAGGATCTGGGGGCTCCAGATCTGACGGCGGAGAATGCGCACGATGGAGGAACCGGATTTAACAGGGGAATTGAGCTGCGGCACATAAAAATTTGAGGTCCATTTTGACCGCTGAGTTGGCAGATGAGTCGTTGCACAACGTAACCAAAAATACCGAATCGTCGAGGAAGAGTTGGCGCTGTTCGTGAGAGGACAAGTGGCCACCTCCCTGTGAGACGTTGGTGATGACGCAGAGACAGGGAACTCCAAGCGAACAACAGCAGGGGAACCGAAGGGGCGGAAGAGGAAGTGAACAGTCAAAGACAAATTGGCTTTAAGCCATGAACAGACAGAGAACGGAACAGAGAGGAAAGAGAGAAGAGAACGAAGACAGAGAGGAGGAGAGCAAAGAAAAAGACAGTGAAGCAAGAAGCAGAAAATAGAGAGCCGAGATGACCTTAGGCAGCATCGAGCAGACAGAAAGCTGGAGAGGTTCAAGCAATCCCTGAGAGGATGTGTCGGGAATTGAGTATCATATTGGGCTCCTCCCATTAAAGACCAGAGAGGTCAAGATTTGGTAAGGAAAAGAGTCTGTGCACTCTAGTGGCTTGGGGAATCCAAGAACCACCCTACCAAACATAATTTGTTTCAGGAGACTCAAATGAGTTCCTCATTGTAAATCTCTGCTTCAAAGACACAATAAAAGAAGGACACCACTGAAAGCTGGAACGGAGATGTAGCCCTGGAGAATAGGGTGAACTCCTTATTAATTGTTGTGTTCTTGCATTTGCTTACTTTATTTTCCTTACTATTTTCCATTTTCCAATGTCTGTGTATTTTGCAATTTGATCGATCCGTTGCCTAAAATAACAGACACACACCAACACATCTGTAATACCTTCATTTATTAATTAATTAACTGAGGTCACTCACGAGTGATTTTCACATCAAGTATAAGGCTCGTTTTGTCGCTCGTGGCTTCTCTCAAAAGGAAGGTATAGACTATGACGAGATATTTGCACCTGTTGCCCGGTATTATGTATACCACCATCAGCGCGATCATAGCCCTTGCTGCTTCGCAAGGATGGAACCTACATCAGATGGATGTCAAGACCGCATTCTTGCATGGTTCGATCAAAAAGGAAGTCTATGTAGAACAACTCGAAGGATTTGAGAATCATGATCGAGAATCTCATGTATGCAGATTGAAGAAAGCCCTCTATTGGCTGAAGCAAGCACCTCGAGCTTGGTATGAGAGAATCGATAGCTACCTGATGAAGCTGGGATTCACTAGGAGTGAAGCCGACCCTAACCTTTACTTTAAGGTTGAAGATGATAAACCTCTCATACTGGTGTTGTATGTTGCCGACCTCTTTCTGACAGGTGCAGACCCTCTCATTCACAAATGTAAGAGGGAGTTGGCTTTCGAATTTGAGATGAAGGACCTAGGACTGATGCACTATTTCCTAGGACTGGAAGTCTGGCAGAAGCCAAGGGAGATTTTCCTATCTCAAGAAAAATATGTGGTGAAGGTATTGGAGAGATTTGGTATGGTGGATTGCAAGCCTGTGACTACCCTGATGGAGCTTGACTTCAAGAAGTTAAGTGGTAGTGTTGCCGGACCTGCTTCGCAAAATGCTACCGAGTATCATCAACTCACCGAAGCATTGATTTCTTGGCGAACTCCCGTCCGAAGATATGTTTTGCAGTCAACACATTGAGTCAACATATGGTTGAGCCTCACCACTCACATTGGATTGGTGCCAAGAATCTGTTGAGATACCTTTGTGGCACAATCACTCATGAGTTGAGATACATTGCTGGAGATATGAGACTACATGGATATACCGATGCTGATTGGGCAGGCAGTGTGGTGGACAAAAAGAGCACTTCCGGGTGCTGTTTCTCTTTGGGATATGCCTCGATATCCTGGATGAGTAGGAAGTAGGAGTTGGTGGCTTTGAGCATTTCTGAGGCAGAGTACATTGCTGCGAGTATGGCCTCTTGTGAGGCTGTCTGGTTGCGGAATGTTGAAGTTTCTAAGTCTAACAGTAAGAAACCCTCCATGTACTTACTGGTTTATTTCTTCCTACTTGTTCTGAGTAATTAACAAGTTATTTACCATGTAAACACTGAAAATAAACACAAGTACATGCTCAACATATTACAGATCATCAATTGAAGGAACTAGAAACAAGCACACAAGCGACACCGTTGTTTTTGGACCAATGTCCTCAGAAAAACCCAATGTAGGAAAACCGGTGCAACTATTTGAGGGTTTTGTTATTAAGCAGTTCTTTTCTGAGTACACTGGGTGCCAAACTGGCTAACCCGACAGAGATAAAAAATCTGACAGCAATACCTCTCTTATGAAACAGGTATTCGGAAAGCCTGCTCCATGAAATCCCTCTCCAGCACAATCTGAAGCTTAGCATCATCCTTGTTGGCCTTTGCGTTTGCCTGAAACCCTTTGCGTCAGCCTACTGAGGCTCTGCGCAACCTCTCTGGCTCTCTGCGTCACTCCTGTAGCCTCTGCGTGGATGACGCAGGCCCTTCTGGCTTTGCGCAGCCTCTGCATGGCTCCCTCTGGCTCTGCGTCTACCTCTCTCTGCTTCTGCACTAGTCTCTCGTCATTGTCCCTGCCTCTCTGCTTCGTACTCACTGCCCCTCGCTGTAACTGATCACTGATTCTATCTCTCTTAGCAAACCCCGCTCTAGAGAATAGTATCACTGATCACTCTGGTGTCTTCTCCAAGTGACCCTCAAGCCTCCTCTTATACTTTTCTCGTTGACAAATCAATGGCCGAGATTAAGTCCCTAATCGACGGCTAAGATTAGATCTGGCTTGATCCATGTCTTTTGGATCATTCTAACATAGTTTTATAGTAATTCACATTAATATTTTAATTTTCCTAAGTTTAGACTTAGTGACTCCATTAAAAATATTAATTATTTTAATATCTCCCTAACTGTTTAGAATCTGCCCAAACCATTTCAGGGTATTGGAGATCTCATTTGCCCTAACCTCTCCACCAAATTTTGTGGCTAGAGCACATCCGATGCTACCCCAAATCAACATGAAATCTCTTCAGTGAGCTGTTTGGAATCATTGGATACTACTGTGATCCAGTGTGTGACAACTAGAGTGGGATTCGTTTATCAGAGAATCCCGTATTTCATGATTGCTCCAAGCATATCGATATCAGGTACCACTTTATCTGGGATATGGTACAACGGGGAGCAATAAGGCTCCAACATACCGGTACAAATGAGTAGGTTGTCGACATTCTAACGAAGCCCCTGGGAAAGTTCAAATTCTTGACTTTTCGAGAACGACTTGGACTCGTTGAGAGACCCTCTTATGAGGGTCCTGCATGATGGATGCACTGAGCTCTGGGGGGCGTGGGGTACTTCTTGGAGCGACATGCGACCACAGGGCGACTCACCCTCCCCTAGTGGTGCGCTATGTACAGGGTGAAAGGTTCAGCCTTCCCTTGTGATACTCCGTGTCGACTTAGGGACATGATGAATGGTTCTCCCGTCGAGGCATCCTACCCATGCAGTCTGGGACTCATGGGAAGTACCTCTCATCTGATCAATGAGTAGGGAAATGGGGTTTAGGGACCATAGTAGTATTATCGATGGGCACATCGCTGTATTTAATGTACTCCCTATGCGAGGATGACTTCCATTGATCTGGGATCAGTAAGAGTGGTATGACACACTCTCTGGGACTAACTTTGGGTCAGTGGAGGATGGTATGATACATCCTTGATTATTTCTTCTTCTTCATAGTTCAGCAGAGCAGAGTCGAGCAGTGCAGGGCAATGCATTTGATGGCAAAGATAGTATCGACGGTCAGATGGATTAACAGATGGAGTTCTCCCTAGTTGAGAGGGAGTGTTAAAATTGGCAACTAGGGCCAAACTCCATGTGGGTCATCTTATTTATGGCATTTGATAATTTTCTTGGATTCCTCTTATCGAGAGGTGTAGGATTGATCTAACGTTCATCCGATTCCGTAAGTATTTATGGAGATATGAATTTATTTGTATTTACTTGACAAATTGTCAAGGTTGGCCAACAACTAAATGTGTGGCACGCATGATCAACGTTTCATATAAATATAAGTGAGGTTGAGGCATTATTCACTCATATCATCTCTCACTTTCTTCTCTCCTTTGTTGATTGGGTTTACACATAAGGAGTAACACACACGTGGGAAGAAGGAAGGACGAAGTTGGAGGACGCAGATTTGTTTGACTGCGTTGACTTTGACCAAGGCTGCAACAAGACGTTTTGACCAATGTTGACCTTTCTTGAGTGCGGTTTTGGTGTGGTTGTCTCTCCTAGGGATGCCGCAGATTTCGACACACAAACTGAGGCATTCTGACCTCTGGTTTGACCAACATTGACTGCCCTAGTTTGTGGCAGCAGGTTGACTTCAGATTGACTATGTTTGACTGGGTTTTTCAGACTGTTTATGGGTTGCCTCTTTTTGCTGTTGGAGGCCTAGTTGACTGGGATATTGACCAAGCATATTGGAGGTCATTTCTATCTTGTTTGACCAGCTTTGGCTTTGCTGGTTAGGGTTTGCTATTGCTGTCCTAAAATTACAGATTTATGTATTTGTACTATTTCTCTCTGCTGAACTATTGAAGATTATAGAAGAATTGATCAAAGGGTTTCCCCACATTGGGGTTTATCCCTAGCTCGCTGCCACATCTGGTGTCTCTTGTCTTGGCTTGTTTTCTGTTGATTTATTAATGTTCTATATGCATTTTACTATATGTTAATGTGATTGGTAAACAATGGCTAATAAGAAGAAATTGAAGTAAACTGCCTAAGCATAGAACATACCATAAATTAACAACAACAAACCTACAACATTACCCATTCAGATTTATTGCTTACTTGAGAGAATCTCTCTCTCATTGTCTTGTTCCCATGCATGTCTTTGTGCTCTTGCTAAGCACCATAGACACTCTCGACCCAACTCGCCCTCTTGGCCCAACTTGACCTTCACCTGGTAGAGCTTGAAGGAGCCTCTCACTCCTCCCGATCTATAGTTTGTGTCCTTGCTGTTGGTGCTATTGGCCTCTCGCCCTCGGTACTTTACCCTTGCTAGCTCTATGGCATGAGACCTCCTAAAGGTCTTGCCTAAGGCCTACTCAACTTCCTCAAAACAACTCTGCTTAGCCTTCATACAGACCCTTTCGGCCTTCCACATGTCCACTTAGCCCTTCATAGGTCCTCTCGGGCTTGAGGCCTACTTAGTCACAAGATGTTCCCTTGTCAACCACCACCTTCCACATGCCCTTTCAATCCTCGAGTGGTTTGAGGCCTACTTGGCCTTTTCATCCATAAGATGCTCTCATGCGAACCACCTTGCATAGGCCCTCTAGGCCCTCAAGGGGTTTGAGGCCTACTTGGCCTTCTCCTCCATAAGATGCTCTCTTGTCGACCATTTTCCACAGGTCCTCTCAGCCCTCATGGGGTCTAAGGCCTACTTGGCCTTCTCCTCCACTAGATGCTCAATCGTTAACCTGCGACAGGCCCTCTTGGCCCTCCACAGGTTTGAGGCATACTTGACCTTCTCCTCCATAAGATGTTCTCTTGCTAACCACCTTCCACAGGCCCTCTCAGCCCTCAAGGGTCCAAGGCCTACTCGACCTTCTTCTGTCACAAGATGCTCTCTTGCCGACCACCTACCATAGTCCCTCTTGGCCCTCAAGGGGTCTTAGGCCTACTTGGCCTTCTTTTCCACAAGAGGCTCGACCCTCAAGGGGTCTAAGGTCTACTTGACCTTCTCGTCCACAAGATGCTCTCTTTGCAACTGCCTTCCACAGATCCTCTTGCCCTCAAGGGGTCCGAGCCTGCTCTCTTGCCAACCACCTTCTACAGGCCCTCTCGACCCTCAAGGTGTCTGAGGCCTGCTTGACTTTCTCCTCCCTCCACAAGATGCTCTCTTGCCAACCACCTTCCATAGGTCCTCTTGGACCTCAAGGGGTGAGGCCTACTTGACCTTATCCTCCACAAGATGCTATCTTGTCAAACAAAGCCCTTCTTGGTCCTCTGCCAACAATGTGCCCTCTCGGCCCTCTTTGTTGTCAACAGGCCCTCTTGGCCCTCTTTACTGTCAACATGCCGTCTCGGCCAAACACAGGCTGTCTCAGCTAACTAGAGGCCCTCTTGGCCCTCTTTGTTATCAACAAGTCCTCTCGGCTCTCTTTGCTATCTACAGGCCCTCTCAACCCTCTTTGCCAACAATAGGCGCTCTTGGCCCTCTTTGCTGTCAATAGGCCTCGTTAGGCCTCTTTGCCAACAAGAGGCCCTCTTGGCTCTCTTTGCTGTCAACAGCCCTCTAGACCCTCTTTTGTCGTCAGTAGTCCCTCTTGGCCTTCTTGGCCCTCCACAGGATGCTCTCTTGCCAGCCACGAGAATGAATCACTCACCCTTGTACTTGTACTTTTCCAAAGGGTGCAATACCATGGGTCTAGACTCTATGGGTACAAAGCCCCATCACTTAGCTCACTTGCCCCACACGTGAGAATACTCTCAATGCTACCGAAAACATCAACATCCAATCCCCATGCATAGTCTATTTCAGGAATTCCTTCAGTGTTGAAGATAACCCCCACACCCCACACCACCACCCCTCCTTCATTGCAGCTTTAACTAGTGCCATTTTGACAGATTTTGTTTAGCATATGGTCCTTCCATGGTTCACTTGACTTCACCTCTTTTCACTTTTATGGCAACTGTACAGAGAAAATTGTCTAGAAGCAAATGGACTGAAAGAGATGTGAGCAGACAAGAGAATGCAGCGATGAAAGGTAGGGTAGAGATTCGAAATTAAAAGCCAAAATGAGAAATGCTTCTATGTTTTTTGCCAATGGTCCTTCCACAGTTCGCTTCACTTTACCCCTTTTTACCCTTGTGGTAACCATACACAGCAAATTTTCTAGAAGGAAATGGATGGGAAGAAAACAGACTGAAAGAGATGAGAGCAGACAAGAGAATCTGGTGATGGAAAGTAGGGTAGAGATTGGAAATGAAAAGCAAATATGTGAAATGCTTCTTTGTTTTTTCGTATACATTGTCTTTTGTAGTGTTTTTAATAAGTTGGGAGAGAAAAAGCTGTATATGGGGGTGTAGATGTTGAAGGAAAAGCCAATGATTGTGTGAGTGTGGCTTTGATACCACTTGTAGGAGATTATGAGGGTCACTGCCATGAATTAAAATTTAATATTTCATATATTTACCCTTAAAGGAATTAAGTAATAATAAACATTTAATATGAGACAAAATGTAATGACAAGAGTACAAAGAGAAGGCATGGTGCATCTTCACAACAGTTGCAACTAATTCTATAACTAGATAATAAATAGTACATAAATATGTTTTTTGGTTAATGTTACAAAGTTATAATAGGGATCATGACAAATGATCTGAATGTCAAGCTGGAATGTGGAGTGCAGTTAGGAGTAGACGAAACCTGTGACTGTGATTGAAAGGGGCAAGTCTCAAGGCAAGGGGCTGCTATAGGCAATAATGGCAGCAAGATAGAAGAAAGGTTCATAACTGGAAATGTCATTAGTGGCTGTAGTGTAGTTATTTTTGAACTTATGCCATCCTTCGTTTCATTAAATAATGATATCGGATTCAATTGGTTGTGCAATCTTTTCTTTTGGAGATAGTGAAAGCACCCTTTAGATAGGGACTGGATAGGGATGTCAATCACTGATTTTCTAACCAACTAATCATATATTTGTAAGCATTTCATTGAGATAATAAGGATTGCGTAGTCTCCAAAAGGTGATTGATTACATGGAGCTTCCTCTAGGATGTGCAAATGGATGTTAGGTATCTCTGAAGTGAGGTTCTGTAGCACTCTTAGTTTGTAGAATCCTATCTCCAGCTACATCTCCCATTTTAAAATGATGTGATATTGAGATCTGTCTAAAGTGGGGCATCAAATGAAGGTTTCTCAACAATATATGAATTTGATTAAAGAGTATATGCTATATGGATCATGGGACAATCCTTATTTGCATTACCTGCAGCCAGGTTCCTTTGGCACACAACATTTAGTACCATACATTCCATCAATACACCTTTTTGTCCCGTGTGAAGGTATTAGGCCAATGGTTACAAGTTACAATAGGTACACATGTCAGTTCTCAGGACAGCAGTTTAAAAGAAGAATGTATACCAAGTCCTATACAATGAATAATCATAGTAACATCTTTTATATGAACAATTGGTGATTTCATGAGGGCAAGACAAAAGTCTACAGTTTGGATCTCCATATGAAATCATAATGGACTTTGGTGGTGCAATTCAATCACATTGTTTTGGCTACATTTAATTTTCTGAAGCACAAACACTTTTCATGTTGTGGTGAATTTCTTATTTTCACTCTTTCATTAATGTTTTGGATTTATTTCCAAACTATCATTTTTATCATGAATTTGTGAATTTTTTTCTTTTTCTTTTCCATTGATCAAATTTTGGTCTATTTCGATTGGTTTGTTGCAGATTGGACTCGAGAGCATTTTCATTTTTGCTTCAACGCATATACAATTTTCTCAAAGACAATGGTCTTGTGAGATTTTATCTTTCTGTAAATCATGAAAACTTTCTGGGGCTTATATGAAGTGAAGATTTTGGCAATTTTTTTCTCTTTCTTTTCTGGATGTAACTGCAATTTATAATAGAACTTCTTCGCATACTGAAAAGCATACTTGGCACCTTTTGTAGGTTGTTTGTAAGCTTACATTAAGCCTTCTTCAGATTGGACAAATCATTTATCAGTCTTTTCCCTTTCCTACAAGTCATGTCTTATACATTTTACATATTTTGGAAGATTTCTTATATTTGGTCTTTCTTTGGACATAATAATTTGCTTATGTACGTGAATGATGGTGGTGGCTATTTTTGTTTTGCTTCACGCCATATTAATGGTCCTTTTCACAGATTGTTTGTGATCAGAACTAGTTGCTAACACAAAAGAAATGTGTTCATTAGAAGTATTCTATCACTTTATTATTTTTTTCAACATAATGTTAAAGAGGAATTGCGCTATCTAAAATCAAAGAATAAGAAAGCACTTGTGGCTATAACCTATAACTTGACTGAGTAGTGTTAGGTATTGATTATTTGACCCTTGACATTAACGAGGTCTGTGTTACAACTTATCTTTATTGCAGACATGCCTGAATTCTTCTATAATTTTTGTGTCCATGTGGTAGAGAGTATTTATGTTTACAATTTTGATATATTTCAGTTCTATATAGATATCTTTTCAATTAGTTGGTAAAAAGATTTATTTGCAGACATGAAATTTTTTCTTTTGTCCTTCTTTAAATTCACTCTGCTGCTGTCTTTGCAAATCCTTTACTATTCTAGTGTTTTCACACTGATCATTGTTTACAAATGAAAGCTTATGAAAGTGCCTGGAAATTTATGCTTGATTTAAGAACCATAACAGAGTACATTTATGAAAATTACCTGTTTAATGCTACAGATCATTGATGTGGGAGGTAAAGAATTTAGATTCACATGGGCGCCAGAGCAAGGTGAGTTGTGTGATATATATGAAGAACAACAAAGTGGTGAGGATGGCAATGGTGTACTTGTTGAATCTGGCTCAGTTTGGCGCAAATTAAATGTGCAACGCACCCTTAGTGAATCTGAGAGAGGCCATTTGAAAATGCGCTCAGAAGCAGCAGCACGTCAGCAGAAATCGCGGAAGTAAGATTCTCACTTCAGGAGTAGTTATTGGATGTATGCAATATTTGTTAATTGCGTATTGAATAGAGCAGTAAGCAAGATTGCTAAATTTTGAAATATGGTTGCTCTGTTTCTCCATATTTTTTGCCTTTCTCTGTGTAGATAAAAGTAAAAATGATCACTTTTGGTGACGTCAACTGCTCTAACTGAAATCATCATAATTGTGGATAACTTTTAATGATCTATTGCTGCTGTAATTGTTGTGTTTATCGGTTAGTGCACTTTGTGAATTTAGTTGTTTGGATAGAGGGAAAAAAATGTTGCACTCTTACCTTTTTGATGGATAGCAGGGCAATTATATTAGATCACGGAAATCCTGTGGTAAAAAATCAAACAAAGCCAGTGGCAACTGCATCAAATGATGGTAAGTAATAAATATCTCCTTGTTTACTTGCTTTTTGGCATTGCTTTTCTGATTGTGATTAAATGGATTTACAAAATTTCGAGTTCAAGATCAAGTTTGCTGTTGCACCTCTTCTTGTTAAAGTAGAGCAACTTGGGACTTTGCTGACTCTTTAAACTTGGTTGAAAGGTAGACCTTTGTGCTAAAGTCGGGGTTACTGTTTCTTCTTGAGTTTGAACATTGCATTATAGCATTGTATTGACTTCTGAATTGTTTTGCTCTTTTAAAGTTTTCTTGGCTTATTACAACAGTGTGTCAAGTGAGATGTGAGGCATGAAACTTTGCTGCCTGATGTGGGAGATGTTGAGGGAATTTGGCCACACTTCCATAGGGTGTCTTTATGTTGTCATATTACTTTCTCTGCCTTATGTAATTTCAAAGGCAAGCTATTATTAAAATAAAGTGTGTACCCTAAGTCCTATTTTCAACAGATAACTTCTTATGGCTGCATTTAAACATGATATAGGATTTCAAATTGCTGTAATCCCTCATCTTTTTGATTCATAACAAGGAAAGCAAAAATTTAAAACATGCCAACCTCTTCTGGAGCTTTTGCAAGGGTGGAAGGGTTCAAGCATATATTTTTTGACTAATCTCAAGCATCCGGCAAAAAGCTGTAAACAAACTTGTGGATGAACTGGAGATTGCACGTGGTTAGACAGTCATTGCAACATCTATCAGGAATGGCAGTTGCTTTCGGTTTTTAGAATATTTCAGTGGCTGTTCACTGGAAATGATATTGAGGACCAGTGTTGCAAATAACTACATCCAAGACAGGGAAATATGTTTGAAGTATGAGAAGCTTGGATTTGTATATTTTGCTGCTTGCAAAATGGTTTTTTATGATTCAGGACATTTCCATTGGTTATAAATCAATTGAGTATCGTTGTGGTGTATGCCTAACAACCTTCAACCTGTGCACACACATATACGAGGACATATAACTGTGTTCATCTGTGTACATTATCCATTGATGTATGGGCATGTCAATTTATATACAGTGTACACATACATACAGAGAAATGTTTATATATATATATATATATATTTCGAAATGAAAAAAGTTGTGAATCTTTTCATTCGTTAAAGTAAAAAGGGTTACATTTTGTAGCCAACGGTGACCAAACCAAAGAAGATTGCATTATATACTTGATATAAGAGCTCAAAAGATAACACAATGAGCAGTCAGGGTGACCAAACACTACTATCGAGCCTATAGGTATGCTGGATACAACAGTATGCATAAACTAAAAAAAGCATCTTACATGTGCATGTGAACGAACAGACACACAATTGGAAGCCATGGCATCTAATTGCCATGATAATGTAGAGATGATGCACATAGATTGGGTAAGGGTGTGTTTGATGGAGAGGTGGAATTGGATGAGGAAGGGTTGGTGCATATGATGGTTTGACTCAAAAAAGCATAAAGTATAATAGCATCTTACATGTGCATGTGAACGAACAGACACACAATTTGGAGCCATGGCATATAATTGCCATGATAATGTAGAGAGGATGCACATAAATTGGGTTAGGGTGTGTTTGATGGAGACGTGGAATTGGATGAGGAAGGGTGGGTGCATATGATGGTTTGTGGTTAGGAGGTGGCTGGTTTGGGTGAAATGTGGAGTGAAATAGGGCATATATCTGTTTATTTATATATACATGGGGGGATGGGGAGGACATGCAATTGTAATTTCTGTTATAGGTTACAGAAGTGCATGCATATGCAGAATGTATGTGTATATGCATATCACTTTGCATCTGTATGTGTCTATATATCCAATACATATCCATGTGCACACTCATGCATGCATGGTATTAACAGACATTATTATATATAATACAAAATTATATACATTTAATGTATATATGCGTTGGACGGTATGCACGTATATATGCCAATGATATTCTACATATGTATTAAAATAATAGTTATACCCTTCATCTTCCCATGCTCCTATCATACCTGCAGATCTGGTCATATCATGTGCGTGATAGATTCACAGACATAGATGAAGATTCCATTTGTTGGCTTGATCATGTTAGATTTTTACCATGTTTAGCTCTGGCAGTCTTCTCCACAGTACTGGGGTGCACTCAGTCAGCAGTACAGCAGCACAGCAGCAGATCTGTACAGCAGTAGGGGTGTACTTATTGCAGGTCCATCCGGCAGCAGTAATACAGCAGTTTGTCTTTGTTCATTGGGCAGTAGAGTGTGAGGGAGGTGCAGTTTATGTAAGAGAGTAGAGGGTGCATGCATGTTTTTGGTATGGTTCTACTATCTTAGTATATTCAAATTTTGCCACCTGTTATTACCCAAGGCCTCAATTCTTGTGATAAGGCCCTAAAGAACAACTGAGACCTTGAAGGAACTAGGAGGGACTACCCACTAACACCACAGTAAATCCCTCTCTCACTTTACGCCAGCTGTTCTCTGGCAGAAAGCGGGTATCCCTAGAATAGGATTGCTAAAGCTATGTAATGAAATTATGAAAGTCCAAGGTGAAATGAGGAGTTGACTTCAGCAACACAGAAATTTCAATATAGATTTTATGAATAGGGTGATACGTGGAACAAGACTAGTGTCAATCCATTGGGCAAGTGGAGTCAAAGGATAAAGCCAGGAGGGCTGTTTTCTTAAGTGATCAGGAAGCATGTAGCTTGAATGATGAACCTACAGCAGTCCTATCTTCCTGTCCAAACATTCATAAGTGTGTATTTACTATTTACCATTAGACAATGTGAATGGAAGCCCACTCCTCGTTAGGAGGAAAGATATATGTTGACATTTCCAGCAATAAACACAAAGGTTTTAGAAGGGGAATAAATCACAATTGAACTTCTTCTAAACAGGGAACAAAGTTACATGGATTATAGCCCTTCACAGCACATTTGATGCAAGAAACTTCAGCATTATTCTTCAACAATATTGAACTCAAAATGTGTCCCTCAACAAGAAAAACCTTTAACTGCCTTCAAGATATTCAGCTAAGCTTTAAGGGGCAATCTCCCCAAATCCACCCTTATATAACAACTGAGAGAGCATATCCTCATATAGATTTAAGTGCAATCTCCTCTACGATAAAATATCGTATGTGGCTTCTAAGTCCACAAATTTCTTTGAGGAAAATCAATGAAATGTTTCCAGATCCATGCTTTTCTTCAAGGAAATCAATAAAATGTTTCCAGATCCATGCTTTTCTTCAAGGAAAATAGTAGAATAAAATTTAAAGCGGGTCTCTCCAAAGGAAAACACCCTCATAATGAATAAAATAGTGTAACAGTGATGAGGGGAATGCCACATGTCATCTCTATGTGCAAAACGCCTCCTTGATGGATGCCCTTTTGACCTAGCAAATGAAGTCTTTATGCTTCCTCTTCCTATATGGGGCAGAAGAAACACCTTCAATAACCATCCTCTGTAAAAATTTCTCATTTCCCACCCCGGTTTTCAGTTTCACCTTATTTCTCCAAAATAGTTATATGCCCTTTATCCATAAATAAATAGTAAAAATAAATTTTGCTGAAAACACAAATTCTGGAAATTTTACAGAATGCTGAAAAATGCAGAAATATAAAAAAATCAGCACATATAAACAGCCATTCAACACATTTAAACACAGTAATTTTTGGTCAAGATGACCCTTGAAAAACCCCCTACAACTCTTGGGGAAAACCAGTTCGAGAGCTCCTTCTTATTTCTGAAAAATGCTTTTTACAGTGAGAAATATTCAGCAAAAATCAGCGAGTAAACTTTTACAACTTATCTCGTTTTCCGTGCCTCACAGCCAACTGGAAAAACTTGCAAACAAAATCTGAATAGCAATAAATGCTGTACGTCCTCTTCGATTTTTGTGTCAATTTTCAGCCTTAAATTTTGCTGTACGGCCTGCCTAGAAAATCGTGCAAGCTGCCAGAAATTTTGCTGTACGATTTCCTCGATTTCTGTGCCGAAAATCGCTGTATGACCTCCTTGAAAATCTGCTGTACGGCCTCCTTGAAAATCGTGCCAGCAAACTCAGATTTCTGCTCCTCGATTTCTGTGCAAACTGCTGTACGGCCTCCTTGAAAATCGTGCCCAAAAATCTGCCTTTCACTATATGCTAACTCAGCTGTACGGACTTGCTGGAATGCTGCCTTGGAATGTGTGCCAAGCTGCTGCCTCCTTCTCCTCCCTGTCCAGAAATCTCCCTTGCTCTCTTGCTCTCCTTTTCCCAATCTGCTCATAAAAGAATGAATGACCTTTTCCTCTTTTTCCTCCTTTAATCTAACCCTAAGTGACTTTTGAGTGATCCTTAAATCCAATGGCTGAAATAATTTGAGATCTAGGGCTGAGATTAAATGCTCATTTAAATCTCACTTACTATTTTTTTAACTCACCACACTTTAATAAAGACCCACTTAGTCATTTATTTTCAAAGTCAGTTTTCCTTTCTAATTTTACATTGACTTTATTAAAGTCACTTTAAAATTAGACTTTAGTAACTTTATCACTTAAAGTCACTTTTAAATTAGATTTGACTTTATAAAAATTATAAAGTCATTTTAGGAGAAAAATTAAATTCTTTTGGACACTTTTCCCTAGGCCAAAGTTCAAAGCCTTAGGGAACCACCTGTCCTCCGGTACCAAATTTCAACACTCCCTCTTATCGAGGAAGGTGTTCCTCACCACACCCATCTTTGGTAAGAATATTTGCAACCTGCTCATCAGTGGGAATATACTCAAGCTTCACAGTGCCCTTCTGAACACAGTCTCTGATGAAATGGTATTTGATCCCGATATGCTTTGACTTGTCATGAAATACTGGATTCTCCGTGAGTTTAATGCGACTCTGATTATCACAGTAAATCACTGAAGGTCTTAACGGTTGACCAAATAAGCCAAACAACATCTTGCAAAGCCAGATGGCCTCACAACTAGCTAGGTTGGCTGCCATATACTCTGCTTCCGTTGAACTCAATGCTACTGACTGCTGCTTCCGGCTGAACCATGACACTACTGTTGAACCCAACCCAAAACAGCACCCTGAAGTGCTCTTCCTATCAGAAGCACAACCTGCCCAATCAGAATCAGTATAACTTGCCAGTCTCATTCCATCCTCCTGCCTGTAATCCAGACCATAATCCACTGTCCCCTGCAAGTACCGCAAAATGTGTTTTGCAACCACCCAGTGAACCTTCCTAGGCTCACACATAAACTGACTCATCGTGTTGATTGCAAAACAAATATCTGGTCTAGTGTTGACCAAATACATCAAGGAACCAATCAGCTGCCTGTACAAAGTGGGATCCACCAACTCGGAATTCGAAGCATGAAGCTTCTTCCAGTTGGTAATCATCGGTGTCGACATGGGTTTACAATCTTCCATGTGGAATCTGCCAAGGATGTCCACAATATACTTCCCCTGCCCCAGGAAGAAATGCCCCTCCTCTTGCCACACCTCCAAACTCAAAAAGTAATGCATCAAGCCGATGTCCTTCATCTCAAACTCCGCCGCAAGATCTCTCTTGCAGTGCTCTATGAGTCTCTTTGCACCTGTAATGACCAAGTCATCCACATACAACACCAGAATGAGAGGCTCCTCACCTATCACAATAAAGTAAAGGTTCGGATCTGCCTCACTCTTTGTGAAACCCATCCCCTGCAAGTATGTATCTATCCTGGAGTACCAAGCTCTGGGAGCTTGCTTCAGGCCATAAAGGGCCTTCTTCAGTCTGCACACATGGGACTCCTTCCCATGCACCTCAAAGCCCTGTGGCTGCTCAATGTACACCTCCTCCTGTATGAAGCCATTGAGAAATGCAGTCTTCACATCCATTTGGTGGATCTTCCAACCCATCTCTGCTGCTATCGATATATGGAGCGGATCGAAGTATATCGAGCCACGAGAGCGAAGGTCTCCTCATAATCAACTCCCTCTACCTGGGAGAACCCTCTAGCCACAAACCTCGCTTTGAATTTCTCAATGCTGCCATCTGCAGCATGCTTTACCTTGTAAAGCCATCTGGAAGTAACCACGGATTTGCCCTCAGGCCTCGGCACCACCTCCCAAACATCATTCTTCATGATAGAAGAATACTCCTCCTGCATGGCCTCTCTCCAAACCTGCTGGCTAGCTACCTCCTCATAGCTAGAAGGCTCAGAGTCAAGGATGCTGGTAACCATTGCCATATAGCTACAAAACCTCTCAGGTGGTCTACTCTCTCTGACGGGCCTCTTAGGCTCAGCAACAGATGTGGCATCTCTCAAGGTGTCCTGAAGCCACTTGGGCTTCCTCTTCCTTGAGCGCACTTCTCCCATAGGAGAATGAAACTCCTCCTCCTCATCATCATCAGGAGCCTGAACTCCTGGCTGTCTGTCTGCTGTCCTCCTGCCTGCACCTGAACCTGTAGAAGCTGAGGTACCGTGTGAACTGTCCATCAGTGGACTCAGTGGACTCCCTAGTGAACTTCTCTGCATGCTGCCCGGAGCACCACCCCTCTGGCTCGGCGAGCCACTGCTCACTGACGAACTTGACATCCTCATAGATGTACCTCCGGATCCTCTTGATCCCTGCCCATTGGATCCCTGCGACTGACTCAACTGCTGCTGAGGGTCTGGCTGATCCAGATACTCTAACTTCCGTGATCTCCTAAAGGCTCTGTCCTCCTCGAACTTCACATCTCGCCTGACAACAACTTTCCTCTGTGCAGGAATGTATATCCGAAAGGCCTTTGAGGTCTCATTGTAGCCCACAAAGATACCCTTCTTTGCGGTGGGCTCTAGTTTGGTCCTCTTCTCCTTGGGTATGTAGGAGTATGTGATGCACCCAAAGATACGAAGATGACAAATATCAGGCTTCTTCCCAGAAAAAACCTCCTCCGGAGTCATGTGCCCCAAGGCACGATGCAGACTCTTGTTCTGCAAATAAACAACGGTGTTGCAGGCCTCTGCCCACAAGAACAATGGCAACCCCTGATCATGTAACATGGCTTTGGCAGCCCCTACGATGGATCTGTTCTTCCTCTCCGCAACCTCGTTCTGCTGGGGTTTGTAAGGAACAATGAACTCCCTCCTAATGCCTGCCTCCGCACAATAGTCAATAAACTCTCCAAGGGTGTACTCTCCCCCATTGTCCGACCTCAGGGACTTGATCTTCCGACCTGTCTGTGTCTCCACAAGAGCTCTGAACTCCTGAAACCGCTTGAAGACCTCACTCTTGGTCTTCAGGAAATAAATCCAGGTCCTCCTGGAGTGATCATCAATGAATAAAACATAGTACTCATATCCACTCAAGGAAACATGAGACATTCGACCGCTCACATCAAAATGAATCAAATCAAGTATCCCAGTTGCTCTGCTGTCACTGCTGGGAAAAGGGGATTTGGCAAACTTGCCCATCGCACATCCTCTGCAAGTATCAAAGTGATCAGTACTGAAATCTGGCACACCTGTAGTGATCTTCCGTAAGGTCCTCAAGGCTCCATGATACATATGTCCCATACTGCGGTGCCAAATCTCACACAGCTCAGAACTGCTAGCTCTGCTGTCGGTACTACTGCTCAATGCCAAAAGGGACTGGAATGCAAACTTGTACACCTTTGCATGGCATACACCTATCACTCTAGCTGAATCAGCTGGAGTGCCCTTGGGATACATCAACACCTGTCCTCCCCTGAACAATACCTCATATCCTCTGTCCTCCAAAGCTGAGACGGATATGAGGTTCTTCCTCATCCCTGGCACATAAAGAACATCTGACACCTTCAAGGGAGGTTTGGACTCCCTCTGAAATGTCAGTGCCCACACCGACTGCTCTAACAACTCTGTCATCACTGAGTACTACCTCTATATCAGTGCCACTCTCTGAAAGCTCTGAGAAGTACTCACGAAATCCTGTTATGCGACGTGAAGCCTCACTGTCCACATACTAGATACCCGAAGATGCTTCGCTAATCGAGGGAAAAGCATGCTCCCTCTAAACCTGTGTGGCAGGTGATCCTGCATTAGAGGACTCATACAAAGTGAACCCAAACTCTCGGTCAAAACGAACTGCAAAGTCCTCAACCTCTGCTGAAGCTGCCACGCTCTGGTTCTTCCCCTTCTTCTTCTCTTCTCCGGACACACAACTGCATAGTGTCCCATCTTTTGACAATTCCAACACTTCACCTTGGAATAGTCATTCTGTGTGTTATCCTGTTTACCTTTACCTTTGCCTTTGCCCCCACCATTGCTTGTGGAAGCCTGCTTCTTCCCTTTGCTTTTCTTGCCTCCTGCCACCAGTGCTACATCCTCATCCTGCTCAACTGGCTTGGCTGCCCCAAGCTGACCTTTCCTGATCTCTATTTGAATGCAATCATCCCAAAACCTCTCCCATGTGGGAAGGGTCTCACATGCACAAACTCCATCAACAATGTTCATCCATGAACGGGGGAGGCCATTCACTGCAATCCGCACCAACTCAGTAGGTGGAATGTCCTCTCCAACTGCTGCCAACTCATCTCTCGCATTAGTAATCTTTGTGAGATATCCAGCTGCACTATCATTACCCATCTTAGTAGTCTTCAGCTTCTTCTTCAGGACCATTTTCCAGTTCTCATTGGTACTCTGGTAGAGATTGGACAATGCTGTTCACATCTCATGGGCATTTCTCTTTCCTCTCACATGAGGAATGCAATGGTCTTTGACTCCGTCTAGAATCAGTCTCTTACCCTTGTTGTTCTTTTTATTATACTCAGCCAACTGAGTAGCATCAGTAGGCACAACAACAGGGTTCTGTGTGGTATGCACCATGATGTCCCAGACTTCTGCCTCCTCAAAGATACTCTGCATTTTCTCCTTCCAAACGCTGTAATTTGTATGCCCATCTAGCTTATCCTCCACCCTCAATCCCAATGACATCCTGCTGTCCTAAAACTGAAAAATAGCACTGCTGTAGTAAAGATAAAACTGCTGTTTGTGAAAAATCGGCTTGTTGGAATTTTCTGAGTGAAAAATTAGCAGGCTGTAATTTTCCTCCTTGCTGTCCCAAACTGCACTTCAGCACTCAAGCTCTGATACCATGTAAAAATTTCTCATTTCCCACCCCGGTTTTCAGTTTCACCTTATTTGTCCAAAATAGTTAAATGCCCTTTTCCATATCCATACATTTAACAACTGAAAAATAAATTTTGCTGAAAACACAAATTCTGGAAATTTTACAGAATGCTGGAAAATGCAGAAATATAAAAAAATCAGCACATATAAACAGCCATTCAACACATTTAAACAAAGTAATTTTTGGTCAAGGTGACCCTAGAAAAACCCCCTACAACTCTTGGGGAAAACCAGTTCGAGAGCTCCTTATTTATGAAAAATGCTTTTTACAGTGAGAAATATTCAACAAAAATCAGCAAGTAAACTTTTACAACTTATCTCGCTTTCCGTGCCTCATAGCGAACTGGAAAAACTTGCAAACAACAAAATTTGAACAGCAATAAATGTTGTACGTCGTCCTCGATTTTTGTGCCAATTTTCAGCCTTAAATTCTGCTGTACGGCCTGCCTAGAAAATCATGCAAGCTGGCAGAAATTTTGCTGTACGATTTCCTCGATTTCTGTGCCGAAAACTGCTGTAAGGCCTCCTTGAAATTCTGTTGTACGACCTCCTTGAAAATTGTGCCAGCAAATTCAGATTTTTGCTCCTCGATTTCTGTGCAAACTGCTGTACGGCCTCCTTGAAAATTATGCCCAAAAATCTGCCTTTCACTGTATGCTAACTCTGCTGTACAGACTTGCTGGAATGCTGTCTTGGAATGTGTGCCAAGCTGCTACCTCCTTCTCCTCCCTGTCCAGAAATCTCCCTTGCTCTCTTGCTCTCCTTCTCCCAATCTGCTCATAAAAGAATGAATGACCTTTTCCTCCTTTAATCTAACCCTAAGTGACTTTTGGGTGATCCCTAAATCCAATGGCTGAAATAGATTGAGATCTAGGGTTGAGATTAAATGCTCATTTAAATCTCACTTTCTATTTTTTTTAACTCACCCCACTTTAATAAAGACCCACTTAGTCATTTATTTCCAAAGTCACTTTTCCTTTCTAATTTTACATTGACTTTATTAAAGTCACTTTAAAATTAGACTTTAGTAACTTTATCACTTAAAGTCACTTTTAAATTAGATTTGACTTTATAAAAATTATAAAGTCACTTTAGGAGAAAAATTAAATTCTTTTGAACATTTTTCCCTAGGCCAAAGATCAAAGCCTTAGGGAACCACCTGTCCTTCGGTACCAAATTTCAACATCCTCTGATAAAGTAATATATTTTCCAAGTCAAATGGAAGGCGGGGCTCTCCAAAAAGGGTGAAAAATTTGCCAAATGTGCTTTTAATAATAAGGGCACTTTCCAAGAAGTCCACATTGACCAATAAATAATACAAAATACTCAAGTACAAGGTGTGTCCTTTAGATGTGCGCAGTGGGACCACATCAACCAAGCAAGATAATATAAAATAGTACATCGAGGGGTGTGCCCTTGAGAAATGTGGTATAGTCATTATTCGTCTTGGATATAGGATCACCAAACCATTAAAATAGTCCTCCAAATAGATGATTTCCTTAGAGAAATGTGCCCAAAGGTAGTGATGCTATCAAAGAATGTGCCAAGAAACCAACTAGAGTGGAGTTTGCCCCTAGATGAAGTGGTCAACAACCTTGAGAAACCAACCTCATTCTAAAAATAGCCTTAATAGTTAGGGTGTTTTATCCAATACAATAACTAACTTGCCCCTCAAGAAATATCATAGAAATATGTGCAAGGTCTGCTAAGGTTCTTATAACAACCTCCAAGATAAGGAATCATACTATAAGGTAATTTTATTAATGTCCAACCTAAGCTGCAGGAAACGTGGGCAGGGGTCCGTTTCCCCAGGGGAAACGAAACGAAACTCGTTTCCCCGTACCGTACGGCTTGGAAACGCGTTTCCGGCCGTACGGCCACGTTTCCCGAAACAGAAACTTGGCCGTACGGCTGGAAATGCGTTTCCAGGCCGTACGTGCCACGTTTCCCGAAAAAAACACTTGTTTTTTAATTTTTTTTTTTTTTTTTTTTTTTTTTTTTTTTTTTTTTAGGGTTTCCAGGTAGTAAATGTGATGTAAATTTAATCTTAATGTTTAAATGTTTATGTAAGTAAATGTATCATTCATGCTTTATGATTGCACATATATATAATAATAATTTTTAAATATTTTTAATATATATATATATATATTATTATATATATTCGCGTTTCCCCGTTTCCAAAATTTGGGGAGGTCGCGTTTCGTTTCGCTTCCGCGTTTCCCCGTTTCGTGCAACTTAGTGTCCAACAAATGATCACAAACGTAGGTCAATGGGACTGAAAAAGAGTACAATCAATATGAATATGATATGGGAGTGCAAACACGACTCCTAGAAAATGTTGAAAATAACATAAAGAAAGAAAGAAACAAGCGATAGTCTTGTCGTGACATGCATATCAAAAGACCATGGCATAATACAAAATAATCAGTAGCTCATCAAGAAAGAATGAGTGAGATAAGGAAAATAGGAAGATTTGGAGATGCAGCATGAGATAGGAAGATAGGAAGATTTGGAGATGGAGCTAAAGATGTCAAGGGCTCTTGAATATGATGACCAATGGCGAGGGAGGGGAACTAGGAACTGGCTCACTGTCGAAGTCCATTGAAACTGACAATGGGTCTGGCTGTATGATCTTAACATAGGAATGAGGGATACTCTATTGATTTGGGGAAGCATCGGATGTGCTCTAGTCACGAAAATTGGTGGAGAGGCTAAGGCACATGAGATCTCCAATACGCAGAAAGGGTTTGGGCAGATTCTAAACAGTTTGGGAGATATTAAAATAATTAATTTTTTTAATGGAGTCCGTAAGTCTAAACTTAGGGAAATTAAAATATTAATGTGAATTAATATAAAACTGTGTTAGAAAGGTCCAAAAGTCATGGATCAAGCCAGATCTAATCTTAGCCGTTGATTAGGGACTTAATCTCGGCCGTTGATTTGTCAACGAGAAAAGTATAAGAGGAGGCTTGAGGGTCACTTGGAGAACACACCAAGAGATCAAGATTTCGACTTTCTGGGGCTGGGTTTGCTAGAAAGTTGAGAGAGTGATCAGAGTTGCAGTTGAGGGGCAGTGAATACAAAGCAAAGAGGCAGAGATAGCATCGGAAGGATCAGCGCAGTAGTTGGAGAGAGGGACGCAGAAGCAGCCAAGGGTTCATGCAGAGCTAGCCATGGCTCACGCAGAGGCAACCAAGAGCTGCGTAGTGCCTCAGAGGGCCAGCGTGGGTGACATAGAGGCAGCGAGGAGCTGTGCAGTGCCTTAGAGGGCCAAAGGGCCGACGCAGACCAAGCCAGAGTGACACTGGCTAATGTTGGGACAGAGAGAGGTTGACGCTGGGGTTTCGTGGGGCAGATTGGAGCTGTGGAGCTGCCGAAGTGTTTATCCGGGGTTTCAGTCGGAATATCTGCTTCCGAGTAGAGAGGTACTAATGCCGAGAGTTTTCTCTGTTGGGTGAGCCGGATTTGGCACCCAGATTGTATTATGAAACTGCTTAATAAATCAAACCCTCAAATAGTTGCATGGGTTTTCCCGCATTAGGTTTTTCCAGGGACATTAATCCAAAAACAACGGTGTCACTTGTGTGCTTGTTCTATTTCCTTCAATTGATGATCTGTAATGTGTTGAGCATGCATTTATATTTATTTCCATTATTTACATGGTAAATAACTTGTTAATTAATAGAACAAGTAGGTAGGAATAAATTAGTAAAGTGCATGAAGGGTTTCTAACGTGTCAAACATAGAAATTCCAACGTGGTATCAGAGCGTGGTTGCAGATCACAAGAGCACTGAGGACATCAGCCGAATAGAGCAAGAGCAACATAAAACAGTTGTCCCGAGTGACAGAAGTTGTTCCTGGTAGAGTAGTAGCAAGGAAGGGGTGACGCAGTGCCTGCGTTGCCAAGATTGAGCCAGGAAGAGGCAATGCAGAGGCTAAGGGAGGCAAAGGCAGGCTCACGCAGAGGCTAGGAGGGCTGACGCAATTGACTGAGGAGGCTGATTTGCCGGTGCCGGGATTGCGCAGAGCCTAGGAGCTCTAACCTTCAGTTTGCTGGGGTTTAGGAGGTTGTGGGTAAGTTGCAGAGTGGAGCTGGTGGGGTACTATAGTCAGAACAATACCTAACAGGGCAAGACCAAGGTAGAGGGAGTTGCTGCCGAGGTGGATTTCTAGCCAAGGAATCCAGATCAGTGTTGCAGTTGCACAAACGATTGGAGAGGGGCATCTTGACATTGGCAGAAGGGTTTCTAGGAGGGAAATCGAGGCTCAGAGGAGTCATACCAAGAACTTCCAGGAGGTAAGTAGAGGAGCAACGAAATGGCACTACATGAAGAAAGAGACTAGGACAGACTGGATGGAGCCTCGAACTTCGTAGTCTGGAAGGCCAAAATCTTATCCGTACTAGACAGGAATTGTGTCAAGCACTTCGCCTTGAGGACAATAGCTATCCCAGTTGACCCGGCTAATAACGATAGGTACGAGGATGCAATGGTGAGGGCTGAGAGTATCATCCTTGATGGGGTTAAGGATCATATAGTACCACATATTGGCGAGAAGAACACGACATAGGAGATGTGGGAGGTCCTGACCAAGTTGTATTAGCATACTTCCATGCAGAGGAAGATGCTACTAGAAAATTAGCTGCGATCATACCAGATGAAGGGAGAACAGATCGACCCATTCCTCGGTCGATTGAAGGAGATCCGGGATTAGCTGACGTCCATAGGGGCAATGTCGAATCCAAAATTGATGGTGAGAACAACCCTAAACGCAGTCTCAGAAGACTGGGAGGTGTTTGTCCAGAGCATACTGGGCAAGGCGACCCTTCCAGATTGGGAGGAAATGTGGGCTGCTCTTCGCCAAGAAGAGATCAGAAGGCTGAGCAAGGCAAAAAGCAACGACAAGGGGATTAGAATCAAGGAGGAGGACAAAGATGTTGCCCTGGCATCTGAGGGAAAGCAGGAGAAACAGAAGAAGAAGGACCTTTCCAAGGTCAAATGCTTCCACTGTGGGGCACTGGGTCATTATACGACCCAGTATCCAAGGAAGAAGAGTAAGGGAGAGGCCTTCGAGACCAAGGCAGCGCCAACAAGGGTAGAGAAGGAAGTGGAGACAAACGATGATTGTGCCATGAGTGCTCATGTGCCACTTCAGAAGAAGTGGGGAGACATCGAGCTATAGTTAGGAGGACTACAGGCGATGAGGAGCAGGATCCTCGAGGTACCCAGCCTCTTGGATTAGACCTTGCTACGGGAGCCCTGAAGAGGAGTAGTAGTACTGGTGATGTCAGTAGAGACAGATGTAGATGGAGCGACAGAGGGGGCTATAGTGCAGGATTCTCAAGACAACGCGAGGCTAGTAGGCTGCAACAGTGCGAGAGGTACAGGAGTGTTGCACCAGTGCAGGATGGCACCGAGAGGTGTGCAACGGTGCGAGATGCACATAGTTGTTGCAGCAATGCAAAGGTCAGAGAGGGAGCACTTGTCAGTGACAGAGGGAGCTTCAACATCAGGAGTGTTTCTAGCCTAACGAAGATGTCAGAGTTGGCAGATCAGTTACTTACTTCTCAGTAATTGAGTTGCAGTGCAGTAGTTAGCAGTGGTAGTGCTATGGGCAACACGATGCAGCATGATGAGAGGGGTTGCAGTGCAGATGCAACAGTGGCAGTGGCAGGGCCATGGGCAGCAACATGGATGCAGAGGGAGTTGCAGTATGGATGCAGCAGTGGCAGGGCCATGGGTAGTAGTACAGGATGCAGTAGTGCAGAGGATGTTGGGCAGCAGGCCTAGCATCAGCACAGGGACCGATGCCGGATGATCAGAGTGATGCTTAGTGAGGAGTATTACTAGAGCATAGTCCTCGCTAAGAGGGAGTGTTGATTTGGGGTAGCATCGGATGTGCTCTAGCCACGAAAATTGGTGGAGAGGCTAAGGCACATGAGATCTCCAATACCCAGAAAGGGTTTGGGTAGATTCTAAACAGTTTGGGAGATATTAAATAATTAATATTTTTAATGGAGTCCCTAAGTCTAAACTTAGGGAAATTAAATATTAATGTGAATTAATATAAAACTATGTTAGAATGGTCCAAAAGTCATGGGAAATTAAAATATTAATGTGAATTAATATAAAACTATGTTAGAATGGTCCAAAAGTCATGGATCAAGCTAGATCTAATCTTAGCTGTTGATTATGGACTTAATCTCGGCCGTTGATTTGTCAACGAGAAAAGTATAAGAGGAGGCTTTAGGGTCACTTGGGGAACACACAAAGAGATCAAGGTTTCGACTTTCTGGGGTTGGGTTTGCTGAGAAAGTTGAGAGAGTGATCAGAGTTGTAGTTGAGGGGCAGTGAATACAGAAGCAGAGAGGCAGAGATAACATAGGGAGGATCAACGCAGTAGCCAGAGAGAGGGATGCAGAAGCAACCAAGGGTTCACGAAGAGCCAGCCAGGAGCTGCGTAGTTCCTCAGAGGGCCAACGTGGGTGACACAGAGGGCCAGAGGGCTGACGTAGGCCAAGTCGGAGTGACGCTGGGCTAACCCTGGGCTAGAGAGAGGCTGACGCAATCCCTAGAGGCTGATGCTGGGGTTTCGTGGGGCAAATTGGAGCTGTGGAGTTGCCACAGTGTTTATCCGGGGTTTCAGCCGGAATATCTGCTTTTGAGTAGAGAGGTACTATTGCCGAGATTTTTCTCTATTGGGTGAGCCAGATTTGGCACCCGGATTGTATTCTGAAATTGCTTAATAAATCGAACCCTCAGATAGTTGCATCGGTTTTCTTGCATTGGGTTTTTCCGAGGACATTAGTCCAAAAACAACGGTGTCACTTGTGTGCTTCTTCTATTTCCTTCAGTTGATGATCTGTAATGTGTTGAGCATGCATTTGTATTTATTTCCAGCGTTTACATGGTAAATAACTTGTTAATTAGTAGAGCTAGTAGATATGAATAAATCAATAAAGTGCATGAAGGGTTTCTAATGTGTCAGACTTAGAAATTCCAACATACTCCTTGCATTCGAGGTTGAAAGAAAGAAACTCTAAATAGATTGATGGCCACTCTCATGGAATTGAGAGGTAATGGATGCGTCGGGGGCACCCTACCTTGGAACTATTTGGAGTTGGTCCCTCTAGTGCTTTGAGGACATGTGAATTGATCTATGGTTCGACAATGTTGAATGGTCTTGATGAAATCATGAAATTCGTTGATCCCTCTGCGGGAGAGGCTGAGAAGATACTCAAGATCAAACTCTCCTATTGTTTGGTGCACCCTGAAGTTTTGCTCGTCACTTGTGGCTTTGATTTGATGGATCCAAATGAAAGTATGAAGTGATCATCTTGGTCATCCCAAGGCAAGGCATAGTGTGCAAGAACTAAAAGTAGTGATAGCGTCCTCAAATATCGATATAGGTAGTGATAGCGTCCTTTGATCTCATATTATAGGGGACACGTAAAAATAAGGTGCATTTCTGTCTTTGGCTCCTGTAGGTGGCACATTTGGCAGATCCAATTTGACTGTGGTATATGGTTGCTCGTCTTTGTTCGGAGTCTATGGGAACCAATTGGGAATTGTCAAAGCAGGATCCTAAGTGAATGCATCTAATGTGTACGTGGTGTAAGGGGGCGAACTATGATGCAATCCCTCGCCTCCAAAAAGTGCTTCAAGTAGGTAGAAGGACATCTTTGAGCTCAGGCTTGTCGGAGTTGAAGTCCACGTGACTTGAATGTACAATCTATAGATATCCTATCTGATGGTCTGATTTAGTTCCTGTCGAGTTTGCAAGAGATGGCTTGATGCATCAAGGGAGAATTTGAATATGGGCACTGCAAGAGAGATTGTCTTAAGTTCAAGAAGGACAACAAGAGGAAAGAAAGAAATGAAACTCATATCACCGAAGAAGTGGAAGAACTCGATGAGAAGATATCCAAAGGGATAGATCTTCACCATTAGGGTTTCTCCAATGCATAACAAGGAGAAGTAGGAGGTGAAAAGATCTCCACCATGGCAGTCAAGATGAGAAGTATTATCATGAGATGCACCTTAGCAGAAGATGGCATTATACTAGAAGCATACTGTTGATGGCAGTCAAGGTGAGAAGTATTATCATGAGATGCACCTTAGTAGAAGATGGCATTATACTAGAAGCTTACTGTTGATGGCAGTCAAGATGAGAAGTATTATCATGAGATGCACCTTAGTAGAAGATGGAATTATACTAGAAGCATAATGTTGATGGTAGTCAAGATGAGAAGTATTATCATGAGATGCACCTTAGTAGAAGATGGCATTATACTAGAAGCATACTGTTGAAGCAAGAGCTCATGATATCATTAGAAAAGCTTGAAAGAATCGCTGAAGTAGAAGTCTACATACATGTAGTAGTCATCATATAAAGGAAGTAGCTCTTGGTAACCTCATTGAAAGCATGTGTAGTGCATATGGTTGAAAGAAAGTCATCTAGCATGATAGAAGGAATTCATCATACATCATCATCATGAGAAAGGAGCTTCTGCCGGATGAGGATAATCTAGATCCTCTGTTGGAATCTTCATTAGAAGGTTCACCTCTCTTGGTGGAAGCAAGTGTCTCGCGAGACTTCCACCTTGTATGGGTTCATTGTTTAGAAGTACGATGGTATGGTGACAAAGGAATGCAACATGTCGAGATGGTTGAAGTACTCTCAATCAAGAAAAAGAAGTTGCTGAAGGAAGCCTAGATGACCAAAAGAAGGAAAGAGGTATGTATGCATGTATTTAATTGAGTCATGTCGTCATATGGTTGCATGGGTAAATGCTCTATCTCATGAGCATGATCAAAGAAAAGGGATCTCCTCCTTTGGAAAGATGCATGAAGGCATGGTTCACATATTGACTAGATGAAATCAACATAATATGTCCTCATATGGAATATGAGGTGGTTGACAAAGATGAAGGAACTATGGATGGAAGTTCTTGGGGAGCAATATGTGAAGAAAGAAAGAATAGATTGTGAAATCAAAATCAACATCTCCATAGAGAAGGCATGAAGACCCTGATAAGTTTTGTAAAGAAAGGAGACCCTTGACATTGAAAGTCTTCGAGATGTGCTTATGAATGTGTAGGATGTTGATATTGTGAGCAAGATGTCATGATGAAAGGCCATCACAAAAGGTAACTTTGATTTGATGTTCATTTTTGATTTTTGAACAACATCTGGATGGATTGATACAGGGCTACTGAAAAGAGAGTTGTAGATGTCACCTACAACTAGCACTCATGCGGTTGGATGAAAGATCTTGGAGGAAACATGATTTGAAAGAGGTAGCTATATAAGGAAAAAGCTAGATGGGGACTAGAGGATCATTTTCTGACAGAGAGAAGGATGACATGACCGATGTGGCTCGTGAAGGAAAGTGATGGATGGTTGATGCCCTACGAAGAAGTCCCAAAAGATGAAGGCTCCATAATGTTAAAGATGAACTTCATGACATCAAAAGGAGGAAGACCTTGAGTGCTCTGTGTATAGCAACAAATTTTTCTCTATTAAATGTTGGCACCAGGGAGGATATCTTGAGTGGTCTGTAAGATGGCCATTGATTGGTTGCTGATATGACTGATGCAGAGAAATCCCTTGAATAAGGCCCATGCTGACTGAATGTTACACTAGATAGCCTGAGGCATGAGCTACTGAAACATGGATGAGGGGCCTAATAGGTAACCCTGTTCAGTAGATCTTTTAAACCCAAAAAATTCAGAGGCATATTTGCTCAAAATAAGTCTGGCTAAGGTATCAACAAACAAGGTGGAGACTGTTCTGAAGAACCTTGTTCCAAAGCTGGCTGCTTTGAGCACAAGTGTGAAATGGCATCTGAACCTAGCATAAGACTTTTCAAAATATACTCTTTTAAATAGGGTTTCTTCACTAAAGGCTCTTGCTCATTCCATTCCTTCCCAGACTGCTAGCATGTTCTCTAGAATAAATCTCTATCCTATAAATGCCGTCTATTCATGTCTGAGAGAGAAGTATACAATTAATTCTTGGATCTTTTGATTTTAGAGACCCTTCAAATCATTTTTCTGAACCGTTCTGATTAATAACTACCCAAACGCACCTATCACGAACCACTTCCTTACCACCACAGTTTTCCGTGGGCTAACTAAAAATCATGTTCTGCAAACCCTGATCCATCATCTCTGAATATTGGTCCCACCATACCACCACCATCCATCTGGAGCATTTTCTCTACCATTTTGATGAAGTCTTGATGCATGCCTCTCTGCCACTCGTGCATCACTCTTATGGCATGCATAGAGGCATTTGCTTTCATCCTAGCCTTATCCAAACTTTCTAGAAGCTTATCCAATATTGTCCTTTGCTTCTGCAATGGAACTTGCTGCCCAACTGCTATGCTTCTCAGCTGCTGCTGTACCTCTGCAATATGATAAACAAATTAGACATTGAGTTCATGTTGTTGCAGAGAAGATCCATTATTACAACATGCATGTTGTAAAATTCTCTAGCTACCTTATTAAAATTGCCTTTGCTGCATCGCTCTTTTAGTTTGCTTAGCCAGAATAAAGACATTCCTCCTAGTTCCTGAATGACCAGGGCCTCCTCCAATGCTGGCTTGACCTTTATGCTCTTCCCAGCTGCTCGCACTTTACGCAGTTCATTTGTGCCACCTAAACTCCTTTCTATCTCATTCTGTCATTGCCTGTGTTGTCTTTGCTCCTATGTGGCTTTTGGGTCTTAAGGGAGTCCAGGTTTAGACTGTACACTGTTCTAACGTGCAGTTTACAGTGGTAATTTATGGAAAAAACCAGACATTTTGTAGTAGAGATTTTACAGAGGTCCTTCTAACATTGTAAATTTCCTCAACCTGCTCTGCTCTTGATAGCACCATTTAGTAGATACTAGAAACATGATTGCCAAATATAGTGGGTTTATCTTTTTACTACCTTAAATGCACTCCAAGTCATTGTTATTAGTCTATGGTCATCTGTTGGTGAGAGTAGCTTGGGCATGTACTTCTGCATAGGCCTAAGTGTTTAGTTGTGTGGAAGGCACTTAATTGACTTTTAACCTTAGCAATTAATTTAATTATTAAAGTAATTGACTTTTATGAGATAAAGTGAGTTAATCTAATGAATGCAAAGGTTATTTGCATTAGTGAATTAGATGAATCTCAACCATTGATCTCAAGTGATGTTGAAATGTAATCTCAACTGTCAGACACTTTGGAAACTATGGTTGTGGATTCGGTCAATAACTCAAACTTATAAAAGAAGGCTAAGCTAATTGAGAAGACACATCTAGTGAGCACGAGACACAATGAGATAGTGAGATCTCAATGATTTGGTGAAGGGCTTTCATCCAAGTGTGCAGGGTTTGAGGAAGAGTGCAAGTGACACCAAGGGAGAAGGATCTAGATCAATCAGCTAGATCGAATGATGGATTTGCAGAGAGTTTGATCAGCTGATCATTTTCAGGTTCTTGTTGTATTTCTATTTTTCATCAGAGGGCCATTATCCCAGGAAGGGAGCCCTTGTATGCAGTAAACTATTGTTAATGAAACAACATATTTTGAAGGGCAGAAATCTTGTGTTTATGTGTTTGAGATAGGTATTTTAATTTACTTCCGCCGTTATCCATTTTTTATATGTTAAAATCTCAACCATGCTTTTTATCTATGTTGCACTGGTTTTGGGGGCGGGGGAAGGGCAGAAATCTTGTGTGTATGTGTTTGAGATAGGTATTTTAATTTACTTCCGCTGTTATCCATTTTTTATATGTTAAAATCTCAACCATGCTTTTTATCTATGTTGCACTGGTTTTGGGGGCGGGGGAACAGTGGGGATGGGATGAGTCCCCGGAACGGCTAGATCGCACCTCCAAATTTTCAGGGGACGGCGGGTTGGGGACGGCATATATATAACATTTGTAGTTGTTTCAAGCTTGTAAGAATAACACACTATACTTTGTAATATGTATTATGCACAACCCTTACCCTCGCCAATTAAAATATCAAACAATTTAAAAAATGGTTGAATAACATTCCATTATTGGCCACTAGACATGAGCTTTAGCTTTTTGAAACGTAAGTGTAACTACTTTAAATTTGTAATAAGGTCCATGAACAATGCATCACATAGAACTGTCTTTATAGTAGTTTTTTTCCTCATATTTCTTGTTAATGATGACTATGTTAAACATAAAAACATTTCCTTTTCAACAGGTTTTGCAAACTTTTACAGGTGTGTTGAAAACCACTATAAAATACTTTGGTTTTTTAAAGATATTAAATTCATATTTCAGATTAAGGGATTGAATAGGAATTTATTTAAACATTTAGTATCCAATCCAATTCACTAGTATCTGATCGTTTTCACAACACTTGGGGTTGGGATGATGGAAGCACTGAACTTGAATGAGTCCTCAAAACCCACATAAAATATGTAAAAGTTGAGATGATCCAAAAAGTGAAAAAACAAGAAAAATAACCACAAGGATCAACCTTTTAAAACATTGTATTTTCCTCTTTCTTGACATGGAGGTTGCTTTTTGTAATTTTACCATTGAAAATACAATATCTAAATCACTAGAAATCCAAAATGAAACCCATCATACAAAACCCATGTTTTGAGTTGCAATTTGTACAAAATATTTAGATTCAATGCATTCCAAAAAATATGAATGGGAAAAATGATCATATTGTTCAATCATCAATGTCCATGATTGTCAAAATTAAAGCTATGTGCTTGGATTATCCCTAAAACTTTCCCAAAACATCCCTGAAATCTTCCCAAAAAACCCTTGAAATCTGCCAAAGACATCCTTGAAATCTGTCCGGAACATTCCTGAAATTTGTTTGGAACGTCTTGGGGACGACCAATAAGTCCCCAATTCCCCGATGGAGTCCCCAGTAGTTTGGGAACGTTTCCTAAGGGTCCAAACGTCCTTGGAATGCAGGGACGCAGGGTATGTGAGTATTTTTTGGGGGGACGGGTCCCCGTGCAACATAGCTTTTTATTCAGTGGATCTGCACAGTTATCTACTAGGAAATAATTTGCTAGGTTGTTGGTTTTAGGAAACTAACATGGTATCAAAGCTTAGTGCTTGAGAGACCAAATCTTTGAAGAATTTCACACGTGTGAGAGATTGCAGGGTTGTGGGATGATAAAGGACTGTATGCCATAGATCGTAAGACACTAGAACTTAGAAGTCAAATCGCATGTTAGAGGTTGTATGGATTGAGATGTATGCAGATGCAGCAAAAAAGTTTAGTTGTAGTCAATCGTATGCATGTGATGGTAGTGTGCAGGGGGCCGTACATAGTCGCAGTTGAGTAAAAAGTGAAAAGGTAAATAAATTTTAAAGGTTTATCGTCAGGGAGATAGGGCAGTGGGGTGACAGGCTGAAAAAATTAAAAAATAATAAAAAAATAAGAAGTGTTAGTGGCCAGTAGACATAGTTGCTGACAACAGGGGACAATGTGGCTGCAAAGATGGGTCGATCCAGCAGCTAGTAGATGCGACCTGTACAAGAAAGAAGACATAAACCATTGTAGAAAATTCAAGCCATGTGCAAGAGATGACAAAGTCATCGTCCTAAGGATGCCATAAGAGGTAGAGTGTATGCACTGTTGTAAGTTGCAAAGTCTGTGTAGGAGAAAAGATTGAGCCATGACCGTATAGATCGTACATGTCCATACAGTGCCATAACAACAGCCAAAAGTCACATGTCGGGTATGTGCAACAACAACTAGGGAAAGAATTTGCGGCTGTAGGAGGGTCATATGAGGACGCAGAGTGGCAACAACAACGTAGAGTGATAGGGATGTGGAATTGGCAGAGTTGGGGTACAAAGGATAGTGCCAGCAATTTGCAGATTGCAACTAGCAGTGATTAGTAGAGGTCGCTCTTCAAAGGGAGAGATGGAAGGCAAGGGTTACTTTACCGATGAAAGCAAATGATCCATGGGAGATTGTTGACAAGGAGATTCAATCCCCAACAAATCCAATGCAGTTGGCAGACCATGAAAAGGTCATTACAGCTTAGCGTGTTATCATGGATGCATGAAGGATCACTGGATCCCTCACTTGGCAAAGAAGAAGACAACTAGGGAGATGTTCAAGGCTCTAGTGGACTTGTTCAATAGTGACAACATGAATAGGAAGATGATCTTGAGAAGCAAGCTTAGATCCATTCAGACATTAAGGTCTGATAATGTTACTAGTTACTTCATGGGGATCAGCCAAACACGGAATCAACTTGCAACCGTTGGTGAGAAAGTGGAGAGAGTAGAGCTTGCGAATATGGCACTGAATGTTTTTCCCAAGTCATGGGAACCATTTGTCAAGGCAATCTGCACTTAGGAAAAACTTCCCAATTGGGAAAGGCTTTGGAATGATTGCATCTAGGAAGAAACTTGGGAGATGGAGAGGAGAACCTCACCATGGGTATGGCCAAGATGGGAAAGGGGAAGGTTTCCAAGGTAATAGTGAGGAGGCAACCTCGTAGTTAGAGAAGGACTTGAGCAAGCTCAAGTGCTTCATTTTCTACAAGAATGGGCACTATGCATCACAGTGTTTGGAGAAGAAGGGAAAGGGGAAGTTGCAATAGGCTGTAGCATCAAAGGAGGTTATGCTTAATGCTTTTGTAGTGAAGTTCGAGAATGACTTCTCATTTATCTCTTGTCTATCTACTAACACTATCACCATGAGTGCTTGGTATTTGGATAGTGGTGCATCACGCGGTATAAATGTAGCACGAGATCTGTTTAGTAGTTTGATGGAGAGAAACTTAGACTTACACGTGGAGCTTAGTAATGATGCTAGGTATGCAGTGAGGTGTGTTGGAACTATTAAGTCCAACTTAAATCATTAGAGATGTTGGAAGCCAAGGATGTGCTATTTGTACCAGGACTAGAGAAGAACTTGCTATCAATTTTAGTGATTGAGGACAAAGGATATGAGGTTATGTTCAAGAATGTGGGTAGTTGCTCATTCATCTAGAGAATACTAGCCCAGATGCACCAATAGACATTAGGGTTAGAGAGAGCAACTTATACAGGTTGATAAGAAAACTTGTTTAAGCATTGGTACATGACAATGACAACCTTTGTGAGCTATGGCACAAGAGGTTGGGACACTTGCACTAGAGACCCCTACTGATCCCGAGGGAGATTGTCATTAGTTTCCCAGAGTTCAAACATTGAGTAGCAAGGCATGTGCACTTGGCAAACTAGGTTTCTTTTTCGAGTAGCGAGAATAGGTCCAAGGGGGTCTTGGATCTTGTTCATTCAATTTTGTGGGCCAATGTCAGTGGAATCAGTGTGGGGAGCACAAAATACTATGTTACATTTATTGATGATTACTATAGGAAAACCTAGATCTTCTTCATGAAGACCAAGGTTGAGGTCTTCAGTCCATTTCGGGAGTTCAAGGCTGAGGTGGAGAACCAAAATGGCAAGAAGATTAAGGTCTTGAAGTCAGATCATGGAGGAGAGTACACTTACTATGAATTCAAGGATTTTTTCAAGGAGACATGGATCAAGAAAGGGATGATAGTCTTGTACAACGTTAAGTAGAATGGGGTTGCAAAGAGAGAATTGATCCATCATTGGTTTTGCTAAGGTTATGCTACATGACCAGGATATGCGTATGTTTCTTTGGGAAGAGGCACGTGATATTGTAGTATAATGTGTAAAATAAGAGTCCTCATAGGATATTTGGGGACAAGATTCCTAAGGAGGCATTCATAGGAGTGAAGCCAAAGATAGGAAAATTGGGGATCTTTGGTTGTCTAGTTTACATCCATGTTTTTGTGGAGAAGAGGACGGAGCTAGAGCCTTTAGGACAGAAGGGGATATTTGTCGGTTATAGTGAGACCTCAAAAGCTTAGAGGATTTTGATACCAATGCAAAGGAAGACAATTGTGGGTAGGGATGTTAAGTTCGAGGAGAACTTGGCATCTAGGAAGTCTCATGAATTGCCACCAACAATCGAGAAAGTCTTGTCAGTTGCTACCAATAGTGATGAAGGATGAGGAGTAGGAGGTTTTGAAAGCATGCAAAGGCTTTCAATATAGGAAGTCAACCTTCAACTCGGGAGGAGTAAATATTTTCTTCTAGTTTTGTTAGAGACTTAGGTGGTTGAGTAGACATTGAGGGATGTATAGGAGCATGTTGAGGCTCCTATGAGTACATTCTGGGAGAGCAGGCCTATAAAGAAGTTTTCGAACTACATGGCACTGATGAGTAGCGTCATTGGAGAGGCAACGGACCGGGAGGTTTAGAGGAAAGCCATGGTGAATGATGATCCATGGGACATTGTGCTAGGAATAGAGGGGCAACTAGTTTTAGGTAGCTCTTTAGGAAATACCATCCTCACTAAGAGGGAATGTTTATGAGAGTAGCTCAGGTAGGTACTTCTACACAAGCCTAAGTGTCTAGGCGTGTGGAAGTTGCCTAATTGAATCTTAACTTTAGCAATCTCTTCAATTGTTAAAGTAACTAACTAATATGAAAAAATGAGTTAAGCTAATGAAATGCAATGGTTATTTGTATTATTGAATTAGATCAATCTCAAGCATTGGTCTCAAGTAATGTTGACATGTAATCTCAAATGTCAATCACTTCGGATTTTAGGGTTGTGGATTTGGTCAATAACTGAAACTTATAAAAGGCACGTCAGGCTATGGGAGAAGAGATATCTAGTGAGATCTTGGTGATTGGGTAAGGAAGGACTTTCATCCAAGTCTGTAGGGTTCGAGGAAGAGTGCAAGGGGCAGGAAGGGAGAAGGATCTAGATCACCTAGCAAGATCAAAGGACAGATTTGCAGAGGGTTTGATCAGTAGGACCATTTCCAACTTCTTGTTGTATTTGTAATTTTCCTCATATGGCCATTATCTTAGGAAGGGAGCCCTTGTATGCTGTAGACTATTGTTAATGAAACAACATATTTTGAAGCGCAGATATCTTGTTTGCATGTGTTTGAGATTGGTGTTTTAATTTGCTTCCATTGTTATCTATTTTTTATATGTTGAAATCTCAACCGTGCTTTTTATTTAGTAGATCTGCATAATAATCTGCTAGGAAATAATTAGCTAGGTTGTCCTGCTTAGAAAATTAACATCCTGGAATCTCAATCTAGATCCTTCGTTTAATCTGCAATTCAATTATACTTACCTCCGACGGTTCTTGTCTAACCCATCCATTAGCCATCCCTGCGTTTTATCTTGTTCATTTTCCTATCTATAAGGCTGCAATTAACAATAATATTAATTCCTTATATTCTTCCTGTAAATCTTGTAGCTTTTGGCTAATTGTTATTTGCATTAATATCTAATTATTAGTTTAATCATTAACATATGGTCCCCCATAACCAAAAGAGTGTTTATATTCAAATTGTTTCACAGACAAAGGCCCTAGACCAAAGCCATAAGTTTAGCTTCGTTATTGGTTTCTAGGTCTATTCCTGAGGCGCACACAAGGTTTAGCCGACCCCTCTCATTTTTCGATCGCTTGGAACCCTCCTCCTCCAGCCTTGGGTTACCTTTAGCTTTCTTCCTGTTTTTAATACATCTGACACTCTAGAATCAGGTATGAGGTGAGGGCTTTATTTGTGGAAGTTTAATTTATCTCTCTCATCCTAAGTAGCATTGAAACAGATACAACAAATTTTCAAAAAATCTAGATACAATACGGTAAGAAACGACACACACACACATATAAACAAAATAAGAATTTCATATTACCTTTCATATTTTATAATCTATATTATATCTAAAGACTAAAAATACATAATTTATTGTCATCTATGATCTATCATCATCATCAATTCAGCATAAACATTGTCATCATCATTAATTATTATTATAACATTCATGATTCAAGTTTCAACATATCATCAAGTTTCTGTTTCAAATTTCAATCATCAACATGACAAGTTACAACATCATCACCAAAATTAATAATGCATACTACATAGTACAAAGTACAGAATGAACTGTGACTGGTAGTCTACTATTATTATTCATAATTCATATGGTTCAAAAGTTTAAAAGTTAAAACACCATCATAAATTACATTTACATATCATCAAATATGTCTTCATTCCTGTCACTAGGAAGTTCCACATCCTCTCTAGAAGTGGGAACATTGCTGCCATGTCCACTTGAAGATCCATCTATTGGTGACTCCGCATCAAACAAAGTCATATGAGACATGGCATTCAATGTCATGTCCAAGTTAGGGAACTCTAGTTCCACGTCCCATAATTTGGTGGGCCCAAATTTTTATTCGTCTCTCGTGTGATAGAAGGCGAAGGAAGCATTTTAAATCCTTCTGCGACTTTTGGGTCTTTGTTTGTGCGGTTCTTTCTGGATCACTTAGCAACTTTGCAGTGTAATATTTTGGATTCACTGCATAGGCCAAAAGCTACAATGGGGTGGTCATCTTGTTCCACCTTTTTGGTCAATATATCTTTTACTTCTCTGTAAAAGAATTCATCTGGGTCATTCTCCTTGGCATTTATAACCACCCTTATCTTCTCTATCATGGAATCAATGCCCTCATACACCTCTCCCAAATTAGGCATATCTGTGTCAAACATATGGATCAAATCCACAAATGGCTTGGTAAATGCCAGGAGGTACTCCACCTTATCCCACCATTCATCATCAACAACCAACTTTTTCATTGCTTGTGCTCTATCAAATTGGGATTGCCTCCATTGATTCCAAAGAGAATTGCATACCATTGATTGTAATGCATCTTTCACCTGCATAAGCCTTGTTAAGACTATGATGTGAGAAGCAAATCGAGTCTCGACAACCTGCAGGTGCCAAATTGCCAATGTTTCAAATTTCAACAAATTAAAAATCATAATTTGATTGAATAACTATTATGATTCACGAATCATGACATTTGAGAATCCAATTTACATATTTGAATTTAGAGTCATAGAAATTAGAATTTATGAAATAAACTTTAAAGTTTAGGTACCTTAAGGAGCTCCAACTTCGCAAATTCCCTGTAGATGCCTTGGGACATGTGGTGGTTTGTGATAAAGGCTTGAATTTCTTTTGCCTCTTCAAAAATAACTCGAATCCACTCAATTTGCTTCCCCATCTTGCTCAACATGAGGTTCAATGAATGTACAACACAAGGGGTCCAAAAGATGTGCTGATATTTGCCTTCAATAATTAGGCCTGCTGCTCTACACACCATTGCATTGTTAGTTATTACCTGGACAACATTTTTTGGCCCCACCAATTCAATTGCTTCAATCAAGATGTCAACAATGAATTGAGAATCTTTCATTTGCCCCTCACAATCCACTGCCTTCAAAAACATTGCCCCCTTTGGGCTCTGAGCAATCACATTGATCAAAGGCCTATTTCTTTGATCTTTCCATCCATCAGAAATGATGGACACCCCTGAAATGCACCATGAATTACGAATGGGGCTTAATTTAGCCTCCAAATCTAACTTTTCAGCACTCAACATTGTGGTGCGTACCTTCTCATATCTAGGGCTCTTGAACCCTCTTGGGGCTTCATTCACTGCTTTTATCATCTTTGCCCAGTAAGGAGATCGCACAAGGTTAAAGGGAAGGCCATTTGCATAAATGCATTGACCTATAGCTGCAATTGTTGTCTCTCGAGCATCATTATTAAAACTCTTTTGAAGCGGACCTAAATTAGACCGCTTTGAACAAACAATTCCATGAGAATCAAGTGGAGGCTTTGATGAAAATGCTCCCAACCTTGTTGGGTGTCTTAATTGAGAGGCAAGATTGCCTCATTTGCTTTATCATCTGCCTCGTCTTGTTCTTTCTAATATTTTGCAAGTTTTGCCTTGCTTAAACCATTTCCATCTGTCCCATTCTCTTTAGGTGGGCCATTGCATATTCGAATCCCTCTGCCTTTTAACCCAAGTAAATGTGCTTTAACCCGGATGTATGATCCCTTATACTCCTTTTTACACTCACGGCAAACCCATGCCAATGATCCCCCTCCTTGGATCTTCCCAACAATAGTTACATATTTCCAAAGTAGTGACTTTGGATCAACTTTAGAGACAGATTCAGTTTCATGTTCCTCATGAATGGCTGAACTTGAAGTTGTCAGGTGATCATTGATGATGTGAATTAATCTGCAAAAAAAATTGATGGGTCAAAATACAATCTCAACAAAGAAAATTTAAAGGGCTCTCGATATTAGCCCACTACACAATATAAGCCATTGTACTACTACTATGTAAGATGCAATTGTCGACCTGTTCTGTCAGTTCCATTTCCAATAGGTATGCACTATTTACTGTCAGAAGTAATTTTGAACAAGTAAACATGCATCACACATTCCAAGGATGAAGAAGCAGCAGACTTTCAAGGGACTTCTTTGACAACATAGTAAGGGATTTGAATCATTTGAAGAACCAAATTCATTTACTTAACTGTTACTGACAAACATAGGAGACGCATTTAAACTTAATAAGGTCAGATATTTGCAAGCATAAAGAAGCATTGCTCAAGGAAACCATGCCCTTTGTGGAAGAAGATATGGAAATATCTGGGTAAATTTTGAACATTTCAAGGACTGCAATGAAGGTTCTCTCTTTTACCTATGTCTTGACACTTCAGGGAATCAAAGACAGTTGCAGACTGATTGACTAAGGAAGGTCAGAGAGTGGAAGAAGGCCAGATGATACTGATGGAGATTAAAGGAAGGATCACTTCTGTGACTATTCATCACATATAAAATAATAAATCATAAGAAATTGCTGTTTTTCTCTGTTCGACATAGTTTTGCTTAGTTTTAACTTTTAAGCATATAACTCTACAATATTATGTTTAGACAACTATTCAATATGCTCTTCTTTGTGTGCAATGTTGTAATAGGACTATTGAGGACAGCTATGTAATTTTATCAGCTACAAGCTGTAAGTTTCAATGATCTTTATAGATGAGTAAAGGGGGATCTCTGATTGAAAAATGCTCATGCACATGTATAATGTAACTTTCTTTCTGCCTATGAATAAAGTTCACATTTTTTGTGGTTAAAAAAACAGTTGCGAGAATGGCACAAAACCCTTTCGAACAAAAAACAGATACTAACCCTGTCGACTGTGCAACCCTGTCGAACTGTGCAGTCACACAGTGTTGCTCTCTTGGACTGTTGCCTAGAGCTCTCAACTGTGCTCTCAACTGTCCATGGCTCCAAGCTTTCGACTGTGGAGTGTGCTCTCGTCGCTCGACTGTGCTCTCGGACTGTTGCTGTCGGACATGCTCTTGACTGTCCACTGCAGGCCCACGTTACAAACTTACAATTTACAACTAAGACGGCGACGGCGTGGGGTTTATAACTTACAGCATTTAGGTTTTAACTTTTTTGTCGCGCCTTTTCCTTGGCGATTAGCCCGTTCCCGGCACGACAAGGTTTGGCAAACATTCAGTGCTCAAAAAACATTTCCGAAAACTCGTAATCCGCACTAAAAAAAACTAAAAATGCGATGGATCCGGCACTCATAAAAAATTTGCGTTTCCAGAATTTCTGAAACGGCCCAGATACGGATCCTGTCCGTTTCCATGGTGGATCGTTCAGGTTTCCGGATCTGAAACGGCGATCTGTGTTTCCAGGGGTTAGGGCCGGCGTTTCCGGCAACTTAGCTTTCACCTTTGATCACCTGGACTCCTACTCCTCCAGCCATACTCATGTTAGCCTTAGCTTTCCTGCCATATTTTTAATACATCCAACCTTCTAGGATAATGTTCGTATGGTGATATCTTATAAGTTGTTTCCTTCTTTTCAACAGAATTGTCTTGATTTTGTCATTATCATTATCATTGTTATAAATACTTCATTATATTTTTATTTGTGAGTATTTATTTTTGATTGCTTGGTACCTCTGTGATATCAAACTATGTTACTTGTTTAATAAAACCTTGTGATTTCACATCTAAGGGAAAAATGGCATGGGCTAATGCGATACAATTCATGTCTTGATTTTGTCATTATCATTATCATTGTTATAAATACTTCATTATATTTTTGTTTGTGAGTATTTATTTTTGATTGCTTGGTACCTCTGTAATATCAAACTATGTTAATTGTTTAATAAAACCTTGTGATTTCACATCTAAGGGAAAAATGTCATGGGCTAATGTGATACAATTCATGTCTTTACCAGAGTGTCAAGTCTTTACTAAAGGATGAGTTCTATAGTTGGTTGACATTATGGGAGGTTTTCTAGCATTCATTTGTACTTAAGGTTGTTTTCTAGCATGCATTACGGGAGGTTTTCCAGCAAGTGCATCATTTTCTTATTCTTAGAGCTTACAGGGTATGTCTTGTATTTGAATGCATTTTCGTTTTATCTAGCAAAGTACTGTACTCATGACTATTATTTTGAATAGTTAATGTGCGCAAGCTACCAGCGAAAATGAAAAAAGAACCTCCACCAAAGAAAAGGAAGATCGAAGCAAGTTCAGGTATTTATCATATCAATCTTGTCTGCCACAGTTCATTTCCCATTCTATCTGATTGCAAGACAAGGAATTTAATACCATATAGCATTACTCAAACTTGGCGGAGCATCTATCCATTTTCATCTTGACTTTTTATTTGGCATATTTGTCCACACAGAATGAACATATACTGTAAAAGCTTGTGGTTAGCTGGTAACATGGTTAAATTTAGTCCCATTTCTTGTGTATTCTGAAAACAACATATGTTACAGTCCCACAAAGAAATTAATGCACAAACTGAAGCAGCAAATTGCACCTTTGATGTGCCAAACAACTTGTAAAGAAATGAAACAAAATATCTAATGCGGAAAATTCTTGAAAAAACAGTAATATATGTATAAATGTTTTATTAAAAGATGAATTACAGATGATGATGATTACAAGTGGGGTTCCTGGCTTATATACCGCCATGGGCACCCTTTGGGGAAGGGCATGATCTTATGATTGTGCCCTTTCGTGTAATTTAACTGAAAATTAAATAATAAACCTAATCTAACTAATTTTTACATAACATTGCCTTCCTCTCGAAAGAATGCTTTGTCCTCAAAGCATATGTAACGACGGATGTTGTTGACAAAATGCTTCATTCTCCCAAGAAGCTTCTTCTTCGGGTAAGTCCTTCCACTTGATCAGATATTCCTTGATAGTACGATATCGAAGCTTTCTTTCTCTAGTAGACAAAATACCTTCTGGTTCTAAAATGACTCTTCCCTCATCATCTAGGGATGGAAGTGTTGTTTGCGCTGTTTGATTGTTACTTAGTGCCCTTTTAAGGCAAGATACGTGGAAGACGTTGTGAACACGACTTGTCTTTGGAAGGCTTAATCCATATGCAACTTGGCTAATCTTTTTGTTGATCTGATAAGGTCCATAAAACTTTGGTGCCAATTTGTTTTTTCCTTTCTGTTTTAAGGGTAATTGTTTGTATGGTTGGAGCTTAACAAATACCCATTCTCCAACTTCAAACTCTCTTTCGGTTTTGTTACGGTCTGCTTGTTGCTTCATACGATTCCTTGCATTATTAAGGTTTTCTTTTAATATTTGGACGATTTTTTGGGTTTCTTCTAGTTGATCTTTAACAACAGGTAGATTTGTCTGGACAATAGCTATATCTTTCCATTTCGGGGGTTCATACCCATATAGAGCTTGAAATGGCGTCATTTTTGCTGATGTGTGATAAGTGGAATTATACCACCACTCAGCAAGATGTAACCATTGAGCCCACTTATTTTGTTTTTCTATAGCATAGCAACGTAGGTAGGTCCCCAAACATTTATTGACAACTTCTGTTTGGCCATCTGTTTGAGGGTGATAAGCGGAACTCATATTTAGGTAGGTTCCTATATGGCTGAACAATTCCTTTCAGAAATTACCCTTGAACTTGGTATCTCTATCACTTACAATGACTTTCGGAAAACCGTGTAAAATATATATATTTTTGCAAAATATTTCAGCGATTTCTTTCGCTGAGTATGACTTCTTTATTGCCATAAAGTGAGCATATTTGGTGAGTCTGTCGACTACTACGAAAATCTTGTCCTTGCCTTCAGATACTGGTAATCCTTCGATAAAGTCCATCGAGATTTCTTCCCATTTCTGATTTGGAATGTTTAAAGGGTGAAGTAATCCTGGTGTCGTAATATTTTCACTTTTATTCCTTTGACATGTGTCACATTCTGCTACATACTTTTGAATATCACGATTCATTCCCTTCCAAAAGAAGGATTGACGTGCACTGTAGTAAGTGTTAAAGAATCCTACATATCCAACTGACGGTGAGTCATGTAATTCCTTGAGTATCTTAAACTTAAACTTGGAATTTGTATTTAGATAGATTCTTCCCTTATACCATAGGATATCATTCTTCCACTCAAATTTTGAGTTGTTGGGAAGGTTATTGATTATTGCCGTTATTTCTGGATCCTTGGCATACTCACTTTGAATTTCGTTAAGCCACTCAGGAACAACAACCGAAATTGCAAGTAGTGTTGGTTCTTCATCTTTTCTGGATAAGGCATTTGCTACTACATTGTCTTTACCTCTTTTTTGTAGTATTTTCAAGTCAAAAGCGACAATTTTTTCAATCCATTTTTGTTGTTCTTCGAAAAGTGTTTTTTATTGAAGGAGATGCTGGAGACTGTTATGGTCTGTTCGAATAGAAAACTTACTTCCCAAAAGATATTGCCTCCACTTAGCTAGTGCGTGCATGATAGCGAGAATTTCTTTGTTGTATGTGGATTTGAGGCGTTCTCTTTTGTTGAGCTTCCTACTTTCAAAAGCTATTGGATGTCCTTGTTGCATTAACACTGCACCTATAGCAAATCCGGAAGCATCACACTCAATGATAAATGGTTTAGAAAAATCTAGTGTTGCTAATACAGGAGCATTAGACATAATTTCTTTTAATTTTTCAAAACACCTTCCTGCTTCCTCATCCCATAGAAACGAATTCTTCTTTAAAAGATTTGTTAGAGGTGCAGTTATATGTGCATAGTTTTTAATACATCTTCGCTAATATCCAGTCAAACCTAAGAACCCTCTTAGCTTGGATATATTAGTAGGTTTGGTCCATTCTTTTATAGCTTTGATTTTGTTAGGGTCCACCTTTACGCCTTCATGGGATATAATGTGTCCAAGGTATTCTACTTCTTCCTTTCCGAAGGTGCATTTGGATTTTTTTGCGTAAAATTGGTGTTCTTTAAGTAGTGTAAGAACTTTGTCCAAATGTTGCAAGTGCTCCTTCCAAGTTTTACTGTAAATTAGAATATCGTCAAAAAATACTAATACAAACTTTCTAAGATGTGGGCGAAATAATTCGTTCATAGTTGCTTGAAACGTTGCTGGTGCATTGGTTAATCCAAACGACATTACTTTAAATTCATAGTGACCTTCATGTGTTCGGAATGCCGTTTTTGGTATGTCCTCTAATTTGATTCTAATTTGATAGTAGCCTGATCTTAAGTCCAATTTTGAGAAATACCTTGCGCCATGTAGCTCATCCAACATTTCGTCGATAAAGGGGATTGGGAACTTGTTTTTAATTGTTATTTTGTTTAATCCCCTATAGTCAATACATAGCCTGAATGACCCATCTTTCTTCCTTACCAACACCACTGGAGCAGCGTAAGGACTTTTACTTTTCGAGATGATTCCACACTTTAAGAGGTCTTGGATTAATCTCTCGATTTCTGTTTTTTGGTGATGTGGATATCGGTATGGCTTGATGTTAACAGAGTCTGATCCTGCCTTGACTTCTATTCTATGCTCAATTTCCCTATTAGGCGGCATCTTCATAGGTAGGTCTTGAAATACTTTTTCATGTTTCCTAATTAGATCTTGTATCTCTGGTGACTCTTCACTGGTCATATTTGTAGATAACATTTCTAACTGATGACATTGTACTACATAAGTGGGTGCTCCCTTTCGAATCATCTTCATCATCTGCGATGATGATACAATTTGATTTTTTGGTGCTTGGAATCCGTGTAATTTGTACTTTTGACCTCCCCATTTGAATTTTATAAACTGTACTTGGTGGTTGGCGGCATAAGTACCTAAAGTTCGTAACCACTGGATACCTAAGACTACATCTACTCCTCCTAATGGTACTGTGAAAAACAGAGACTCTAAACTGAAGTCTTGAATCTGCAATTTAACCTTATGGCATTTCCCCACCTTTTCAATCTTCTTACCATCAGCTACCATCACCTTCATGTTTGGTAAGGGAAATGAAAAAATATTGAGTCTCTTTGCCATGGTTGCATCTAAAAAATTGTGTGTGCTACCAGAGTCGATGAGAACCACTACGTTGTTCTTCTTTATGTGTCCTTTTAACTTTAAGGTCTGAGGTTGTGATATACCTGTCATGGCTGATAATGACACTTGCGGAATACTTTCGTCATCTAATTCTGGTGAGAATTCTGGGGCATCTTCTGTTTCTTCTATGTCAGAATCTTCACTGTTTGAATCATTGGTTGCTTCACAATTATATAGGTTCTTTGGTTCTTTTCCTTTAGCACACCTATGCTTGGGGTCCCACTTCTCACCACAGCGCTTGCATTTACCCTCTTTTATCCTTTGCGTTTCCACATTAGATTTTTCATCTTCACGTTGATGTGGTGGAACATATCTTGTATTTTTTGCGTCCGCATACTGAGGTGTTCTTCATCTTGAATATGTTTTTTCGGATTTCGACCAAAATATTTGTTTGAATTTCTTCTCTGCTGTTTTTGCTTTTCGTCTTGCTACTTCTATTGATGAAATGTCATGCATCTCAAGTTCTACTTGTAAATGGGTTTTGAGTCCGGAGATAGAAGATTGAATTAGACGAGATTCTGATAGCCCAGGTACTCGTGTTACTAAGGTCTCCCATTCTTGAGTGTATTTGTCCACACTTCCTTTTTGTCATAACTTGATGAGTTTTGAAAAGAACTCTTCTTCTCTTACACCTTGGAATCTTTTAAAGAAGGCATCTTTAAATTTTCTCCAGCTAATGGCGTGTGTTGTTTTTTTCCACCACATATACCAGTTATATGCTTCTCCTTCCATTTTCATGGATGCATGCCTGAGCTTTTCGTCATCGTCATTGATGTCATATATCTCAAAGTATTCTTCTGCTTTGTTTATCGATACAACATTGTTTTTTTCGTTTCCATCGAATTTAGGCATCTCGACTTTTGCCCTTCACTGGTATGTTGCTAATGGTTGAGCGAAAAAACGGTGTTGATTAGTAAAGGTATCCCAAAGTTACTTGTTTGTAAAGGCTGTGTTACTCGCTTCTTGGTGGGGTGTCGCTGATTTTTTTGGGGTTTCAACTTTTTCATGAGAGTCTGTTGACTTTGTTGAATCCGATGAGACGTGTTCTTGCTTCTCTTTACTTTCTTTTAGTAGTTGTTCGGGTATACAATTCGACCTTTTACACAGAATTTTCAGCATTGTTAAGGCCTCTCTGATGTCTACTTCTGTTTGGGCATGTTGATTTTCCATCTTTATCTCTATTCGATTTGTTGTATCCTGAAGATTTTTTATTTTGTCAGCCTGATTTTAAATATTGTCAGCCTGTTTTTTGATATTGTCAGCTTGCCCCCCAAGCTTGATCTTGAATTCATCTAATCTTTCACTAACTTCATCGTGGTTGTTATTTATCTTATGCTCCGAGTCCAACAATTTTTTTTGGAAATCTACCATTGTCATTGTCGACATTGAGCAGGTTTGTGGGGGCGTATACTTATCTGCTAGTGTAATTTTTTTTTTAAATAATTAAATTAAATTAATTAATTTATTTATATGACATAAGTTTGTTTGTTTGTTTTTTTTTCTAATTAATTAATTAAATCAAACTTATATATATATATATATACATAACTTATATATAATTATATTATATATTATATATATCTATATATATATATATAAATTAACGTTATAATTATATGGGTAACGTTATAAATGTATTATATACCCGGACAGTCACCAACTACGGATAGTCACGTCTACTATTTTGACTGTTCAGAAACTTATCAATTTTTTTTTTGTCCTTCTTCTGCGGGGGACAGTTACGCTGAAGACTGTGGACGGGAGTTTGTATGGCAGTGGCGGGTGACACTGCGAATGGCAGTGGAATGTTGAGTGGATGATACAACGAGAGTGGCAGAGAACTGTGGTATTGATACAACGAGGACGTGCAGATCGATCGCAGCGGAACAACGAGGGGTTGCAGACCGAGGGTCATAGGCTCTGATACCAGATAATGCGGAAAATTCTTGAAAAAGCAGTAATATATGTATAAATATTTTATTAAAAGATGAATTATAGATGATAATGATTACAAGTGGGGTTCCTGGCTTATATACCGCCATGGGCACCCTTTGGGGAAAGGGCATGATCTTATGATCGTGCCCTTTCGTGTAATTTAACTGAAAATTTAAATAATAAACCTAATCTAACTAATTTTTACATAACAATATCTGTACAAGTAAAACAAAGAAGAATATAATTTCCTTTTAAGAGTTGGTCTGTCCAATAATGGACGCTGCATCCATCAATTATATTTTTCTTTTAAGAGTTCGCCTTTTTAGTAATGGCAGCTCTAGCCTTTAATTAATGAGCCCCAAACAACAAATGAAAGTCGGCCAGCCTGCCACATTAACGACATTTGGCCGATAGTATTTAATTTTGCTACCTTCATTAAATAACTCAACCTGCCTTAGAGCATGTGTGCGGAATGATAAGTAGAGAAGGCAGCTATCACTTCCCCCATCATTATCCAGTTTTGTCTCTTCTTTAATGGCATTCAACTTTTTTGCTTTCACAGTAAGATGTTGATTATATATTAGAATAAACTGTAGCTTAAATGTTCAACATTGTAATACAAAATTATGTGACAATTTGGCCATGGAGGTTTTTAAAGCATGTGTCTTACCCACTGAAACAAAATATGGCCTGCCTTTTTGGATCCAGCTATTATGGTCTTCGCAGGTACACTGCCTTATAAACTGCAGATAGGCATCTAGCATCCTCATGAATATGGCAGGTGCAATAATCAAGCCAAATGGCATGCCTAACCATTCAAATGAGCCTTCCTTGGACCTGGACATCATCTTCCACACACTCTTTGGTTCAAAAATAGAGATTACATTCGAGTGGGCATCCCATAAGTCCCTGGTTGGTCGAATAGTAGATGACCTCAACTTACCTCGATAGGTTGTTTAGTCACCCAACCACCCCCACCCCCACCCCCACCCCCAAAAGATGGATCTTTAGGGGCTTCTCCCTTTGGGGCATCTCTTTGGCTGCGCAAAAGAGCATGGGCATTCAGCATACCTAGTGCTTGGAGCTCATGGAAGCTTCTTTTGAGGCCAGTCATAAAGCCATAAATCTCATTGTGGCAATGGTGTGCTTAGTGAATCATTCTGTGACCATTCATTGATTCTTTTGTTGTGGTCTACCTAGATGATATAAGGAAACATGAGAGGAGCACATGGACGACATTCAACACATGCTCCATACTTTTGTGTCGCCACAACTTGTATGCCAACTTGGATAGGGGCTCTTCTAGCATGCAAAAGATCTAGTACATGGGGTACATTGTGGATCGGGATGGAGTACATGTTGATCCTGGCGAGATCCAAATTATTAGAGATTGGCTTTCTTCAAAGGCACTTATGGAGCTCTGCATCTTTCTGGGCCTTGCCAACTTTTGTCCCAATGTTTTGTTGGGGTTCTCCCAAATCTCATGGCCGTTGAATCATGCAATGGGTAGGGGAGTCAAACCTAAGTTTATTTGCATTAGGATAGAACAAGAAACATTTGAAGAGATAAAGTGTCAACTTTGTTCAACACTTGTCGTAAGTCTTTTGGAATTTTAGAAGTTGTTTGATATTGAGACGGATGCCATAGAGTATGCAATCAATATTGTCCTTACTTAGCATGGACTCCTACTTGCATACCATAATGAGAACCCCATAAATACTCAACTTATGACAATAATCTCTACTCCATTGTCTAACCCGATCGACAATGATAGCAATACACTTTATGGAAGGGTATGATTGTCTACATAGATCACAAGTCGCTTCAATTTTTGTAGATACATGTAGGTTTTAAATGACTGCCACTATAAGCGGTCCACTTACCTTCATCAACTTCGCACCAACATAAAGTATAAGAAGAGGAAAACCAATCATTTTTGTATACCCTCCAATTCCAGTGCAGAATCCCATACTTGATGCTTGTGGATGTGAGACTTTGGATTGGCTGCATCTATATGGCACTGACTTGGATGTTGCTGACACATATTAAGTGCTAACTATGGGAACATGGTTTGATGAATATCAATTCGAAGATGGAATATTTTTTCATTTGACATATATGAGTTTCATCTAGCGAGTGTAAGAAGATGATTTGAGAGGCACATTATAGTATGATTGCAAGGCACTCCAGGGTGGGGAAGGCAATAGCAATATTACAAAAGTAATTTTATTGGCAAAAGCTTTGATAGGATGTCAACACATATATTAGGTCATGCACAATTTGTGCCATTCCTGAGCCAACAATCAATAAGTGGGGATTGTACTTTCTATTGTCAACTCCCAATAAGTCTTGGGAGTTAGTATCCATGGACTTCTTGATAGGTCCCTCTTCTACCAAGCACGATAATGACTGTGTCTTTGTAGTTGATAGATTCTCTAAATCAGCAATTTGGAACCTTGTAAGAAGAGGATATCAAGAGAGGGCATTGCTAAGCTCTTATTTGAATATGTTTGGGTCCACTTTGGGATGCTCATGACCATTGTGTCAAATGATGATAGTTGTTTCCTGAGAATCTTTTGGTCAATCCTTTGGTGCATGATGGACACAAAGCTAACCAAGTCCCGTTACATACGCAGATAGTTGAGTAGACATAGGCGGTAAATTGAATGGTGGTGCATCTTCTTAGCATACAATTCAAGCTATCCACTCATATGGTGATTTACACAAGTTACTTGTTAATATCGTCCTAGATGATCTTGTTCAACTCTTGCCTAGTAGCTTAAGAGGTGGCTAGGTGCATCTAGCGAATATATAAATGGGGGAAGCCAATCCATCAAAATAACAATAGACTCCAAAAGGCTTGAGACCCCTGCAAACCAACACTTGGTATGACAAGGAGGGATAGATAAGGAAATGTGTGAAAATTCCTCGAAATGCAGCAATTGGAATTAATTCTTCTAACTGATTAACAAGTTATTAATTTTATGATTAATGCCGAATTAATCACATTGTAACTTCTTCACAAATAAAATGTTGCGTAAAATACACTGGAAACTGAGAAAATACTGGCACACACGCATATAAATGACAATTATTTTTGGACCAATGTCCCTAGAAAAACCCAATGTGGGAAAATCGGTGCAACAGTTGATGGCTTTATTATTATGCAATAGTGAGCAATTCTGAGAATAATTAGATGCCCAAAACTAACAATCCTCTACAGGAGAAATTGGCCACAAAAATTAGTGAGACAAATTTTGTCTCACCCTGCACTGATCCAACTCCAAAATTATCACCTTTTGGGGTCCACAAAACCCTTGCATCAACCTCTACGTCGCACCTGCGTAGGCTCTTGTACGCTCTGCCTGGAAACTGCAACTGATCAAACCGTTTGCCCAACTCAACATCTGAGAATGACTCACTGGTCCCTTCATGAATTTTTTTGAATGGCCAAATCGAACTCTACTCTGAAGCTTATGCGCAGGCCTTACGCAGCCCCACTAAGGAAACTCGACCCTCCTGTAGTTGACTCTCCAAATTTTGAACTTCCTTCGAACTCACTGTCTCTGCCCCTCTGTCTCTGTGTCCCCTCTCTGGCTTGAACTTTTTCGATAGAATGCTGCTCTCTAGAAAATTGAATTGTCCAAGGAAACACTCTCTCCAAGTGTGTTTATCCATCTACCCATCAACCTCTTCTTATAATCTCTATTTCGGACTTCAACAACCACGATCAAAACTTAATCGATGGTTGAGATCATTTCCAAGTCGATCTATTTGAGTTTCTAGAGAATTCTCACTGTTCTCAATTAATTACTATTGATTAAACTTTTTTCCTAAGTTAGACTTAGAATTTTTGAAAATATGGTCAATCAATTTAATCGAGCCATCTCTAGGTGGAATTTCCAGAAACGATTTCTGGGTTTTGGAGAACTCCTGTGTTTTAGCCTCTCCACAAAGTTTCAAAACTAGAACACCATCTGATGCTACAAAAACTAATACGCCCTCTTAGCAAGGAAGGTGTTGTCTCCAACTAGTGCTACACAACTGTCACAACATTCCTGTCTCTACAACATCACCCAACCATGCTGCTGATGTCTGACCACTGTAGCTGCCTGCCATTGTCCATCAACCACTGCGCTAACTCTGGTTCATTTGCTACTGATTGTAGCTGAACCATGCTAGATTTGTGCTGCTTCTAACACTGCATTGTAGATCTTATACTGCTGCCAACACTGCATCTACACTGCAACTCCCTCTTATCTGTTGCTATTGCTTCTACTGCAACTGAGAAGCATCCAAAATACTGAATCAACTGTCCCTGTGCTGTAACTGTTTCCTGAGCATCTGACTGCTACTAGGCTTTTGCACTATCCACTGAGAAATCTGCGTTGCTGTTGACTTTGCACCGAGTCTCCTGCTCTGTTGTCAAAACTGCTCTGCGCTCCTCAACACTTGACTTCAACTAGTCTGCAACTGTCACTCTGGAATCTTATTGCAACTACTAACACTGATCCTCCTACTATTAAATTCTGTGGGCCCCTTAAGCAAGGTAATGATCCATGAGGAAACACCATCTGATACAAACCTCAATGGACCTTGTCCAAATATCTTTGCGACTCTGGGACTAAAGCTCCATATCACCCCACCTCACTCCTGGAGGTATAGTTGCAAACATGGCGAAATCTTCCTCCAACTTGGAGGACACCTTGTTTATCTCTGCGGATGTTGTCGCATGATCCTGCTTCTCCTGCTTCTTTTGAGGACATTGAGTACTGTAGTGGCCAAACTTGCCACACCTGAAGCACTTGATCTTAGATAGATCCTTTTTCTTTTTCTTTTCTCCCTGTGAGCCTTGTCCCTGATTGGGACCTTTTACATTCCCCTTTGATGCAAGGGCCACATTGTCTTCCTCCTTCTCACCTTTCGATCCCTTGATGTTGGTTCTGTTGATGGAGATCTTTATTAGAGATTGCCTCATCTCTTTTTGCTGCAAGTTTGACCACATCCCGTCCCACCCTGATAATGTATCTTGCCCCAAAATGCCTTGGACGGAGATTTCCCACTCCTTGGAGACACTGTTTAGGGCCACTCACAAGCCTTGTAGTCTGAGGTGCTTCTCCTATGGCTGCAAGCTGATCCTGGATATCCTGAATTCTGGTGAGAAAGGGATCAATGCCCTCACCCTTCTGCATCCTTTTGTTCCTCAACTTTGCTTTCAGGAACATCTTTTGTTGCTTGGAAGGATTTTGATATAGCTGTGAGAGAGCATCCCACATCTCTTTGGCAGTGTTCTTGCCATATATATGTGAGACTATATGGTCCCCAACTCCATCTAGGATCATCCGCTCCACCTTGGTTAGTTCTTTCCTGTATTCTTTCAGTTGATCTGCATCAATAGGTACTGCCACAACGTTCTCTGCAAAGGATTTTAGGCCATGCTCATCTAGCAAGGAAGACATCCTGACCTTCCAGATGACATAGTTGGAAGCTGCCTCCAACCTGTCCTGATCCTTAAGCCTTGTTGTGGCTATTTCTACAAAAACTCGAACTGGGATAGAAATCTCCCTCTTACTCCTGCTCGGTTGCTAGCTCTGCTATTCACACTCCCTTTTGGAGTGAGAAACACTGCCTGCTGCAACTGGAAATTTGGATTTATGAAGCTAGAAAACCTCTAAGAGAAATTCCCTCTGTGTGTGCTTTTCTCTTCCACCCGACGTTGATTCTGCTCTAGCACTCTGCTGCAAAACCCTTCTGCGCCCAGACAAGAGATCTACTCAGCGAAAATACTGATCTGTTTAATCGAAAACTACTACTGGGCTTTGTGAATTTTTCTCGCCACCTGTACTAGAAAAATCGAACCCTTTGCTTAGTAGTTCGAACTGCCTGACCAACCTCTGTGCAAAACTGGAAATCGAATTGTCAAGCTCCCTCTGAATCTGGACTATTTCTTCCTTCCGCCTTTGAGCTTCCTGTCTGATCAAATATGCTTTGCTACAAAATCTAGGCATCAATAGTTAGGTGATTTCTATTTAACTAGTAATTGCTTGTGAATGCCTCTGATTAATTGTTGAGAAATCTAGGGCATCAATAGTTAGGTGATTTCTCTTTAATTAGTAACTGCTTGTGAATGCCTCTGATTAATTGTTGAGAAATCTAGGCCATCAATAGTTAGGTGATTTCTCTTTAATTAGTAACTGCTTGTGAATGCCTCTGATTAATTGTTGAGAAATCTAGGGCATCAATAGTTAGGTGATTTCTCTTTAATTAGTAACTGCTTGTGAATGCTTTTTACAACTTTAGATTATTATCTGCTTCACTTAGATATTAATGTCTTTTTCATTAAACAACTACCAATGCATGAACATAAATAGACAAGAGACACAAAATGTAGGCTATGAGCAAGGGCCAAAACCTCTCAATCTTTGAGAGGAAAACCCTCACAAATTCTTCTAATAGAGATTCCAATTGATGAATACCAAGACCAAGACCCTTGACTTATTAGCCATTCCAAGACCAAGACACTAGTTCTGTTGACTGTCTTTTGCTCCTTTCTTCTTCTTGACTCCTTTTTTGCATTCGACCTTCTTAGCACTGAGATCATCTCCTATCTGAGCATATATTGATAGCAACAAAATATAGACACTCTTGAGATGGCACCAAAATATATCAATGTAGTGTCACCAAAACTAGGATAGCACCGAATCTTGTGAGATTGAGATAACACCGAATCACTGAGATATATCATTGAATTGTAGCTCCTTCATAGCACCAAATAGTGGTCTCCATTATAGCATCGAGCTGTGGCATCTTCAAGGCACCGAGCTGTAGTCTATATACCTCTGTCCAAACTGTGTTCCTCTGCTGTAGCATCGAGACCTTTTCTTCAAAATCCGAACTTCTGTTTAGCCCTAAAAGACCCTCACTGTTCTTTCTGTTGAAGAAAGTGTAACTAGGTTAGGTCTTCATAAATGTACTTTTGATATTTGTATTTATTCAAGAAAAGAAATATTATTTTTGTTATATTTATCAATGAGTTTCTTGCTCATTGAGGTAGGTCAAACACATAATGAAGTGCTTCTAGGAAGTCAAAGAGTAAATGTATTTATTGAAGACCCTCAAGGGCATGTTACACTAATGTATAAACTTGGCATGTTACACTATGTATAAACTTGTATAAGAGGCAAAGGAAATATCTCCAAGCAAAGTCAAGTCCTCTCCATACAACGACATCATCCAAGGAGAAAAAATGATGAAGAATCTCCAAGTCGGCCTAAAGACATCAAGTCAGCCTCAAGTCGGCCTAAAGGAGGGACAATCCTCTATATATAGAGGGTGTCCACTCCCTCATAACGACAAGCAAGCATCTCTGAAATTAGTGAAGACAAGGAGCCGAGATAAGAGTGAAATAGGACGAAGATAAGGAGCCTCTAGTGCAACAAAGGAGGAAGAAGTCTAAGCGAACGTTGGAGGACTGTTTGTAGGGAAGAACACAGTCACACGTGCGAGAAAAGGAGGGATTACTGTGGTCTTAACAACAACAATAGAACAATCTCATACTTCTCATTGTTTGGGCTTGAAACTTAGGCCTATAAGGCCTCCCACTAGAGTGAAGAAGAGACTCTCTCATACGAAGGAGAAAGGAACCAAATACACCGCGAAACCTCCCACACATGCGAGAATTTAGGGTTGCAAGACTGTCATATCAAGTCTGAACCTACACATTGAAGGAGCTCGGTTGGTCAAGAAGAAGGAATAAATTATCTTTAGTGAAGGGCCTCACTAGAGACTAAGAATAAGTGTCTATTTTAGGGCAAGTACAAGAAGGACTACCAACAAGTTGTAAGAAGAACGAAGTGTTGAAGAAGGAGGACAAAGTGCCGGGGAACAAAGTGCAAAAAGGAAGGACTTGACTTGTGCTTGGAGGACATTCGTGTCTAGGGTCTAGGGTTTGGCATTGATCAATAGAAGCTTTAATAAGAGAAACTTACAAAAGGTTTTTCCTCCCTAAGGGAGAGAGGTTTTGGCCCTGGCAGAGAGACACCATCTTGTGTTCTTGTTTCTTGTGTTTTGGTAGCAGTTTGATGAAGTAAACACACACACTAATAATAAGAAGAAGAAGATCAAAGATAAATTGTAAAAGTGCTTCACAAATTGTTATCAAGTCTAGAAGAATCCTACTATACATAACTGCCCTTGATTCTTCAAAAATTTCATCATCTATCTGAGTTCCTTCATGACATCCGAACTTGTCTCTTCCCTTTTCACTGTAACTGTGATCTGAATATCATAGAGATCCAAGCTTTTTCATTGTCTCAAATGCGAACACCCTACATGCATATATATAGTAGTTGTCCCATATAAATAAGTCGACCTGTGAATCCGAAGAGGTGTGTCTCCATTAGGTGAGCCGACATGAGAGTTCTTACTTCATCTTGAAGCCGACTTGTAGAGGAGTAACATGTGCTTGTCTTGGAGGGCTATTAGACAATCCTATAGACTTAAATACATTTGTAACATGCCCAAGAAGGGTTCTTCATACATGACATTGACTCTATTTGACTTTTATGACAAATCCTAAAGGCTCTCAATGGGAGCCATCTAAAAATAAAATCTCTTGCTCATGAAACCCATGAAGCAAGCATACAATCATTTTATTTTTCCTTCTTTACATCAATTACATAAAAATCACAATTACACATCATTATGAAGACCAAATCTAGTTACACTTTTCAACAAAAATTCCTCGAAATGCAGCTATTAGAATTAATTCTTTTGTCTAATTAACATTTTATTAATTTTCTGATTAATATCAAATTAATCACACTACAATTTCTTCACAATTAAAATGCTGCGGAAAATAAATTGGAAACTGAGAAAATACGAGCACACACGCATATAAATGACACTTATTTTTGGACAACTGTCCCTGGAAAAACCTAATGTGGGAAAACCGGTGCAACACCTGAGGGTTTTATTATTATGCAACAGTGAGAAATTCTGAGTACAATTGGATGCCCAAAATTGGCAATCCTTTACAGGAGAAGTTGGCCACAAAAATTAGTGAGAGGTTTTGTCTCACTCGACATTGAACCAGCTCCAAAACATGCACTTATGGGCTCCATGAAACCCCTGTGTCACACCTGTGTAGGCTCTTGTACGCTCTGCGTGGAAATTGCAACTGATCAAGCCACCTGCCCAACTCAGCATCGGAGAATGACTCTTTGGTCCCTTTTGGAAATTATCCCGACCTCCAGCAACTGAATCGACCCTCTGACTGACCAAATCGAATTCTGCCTCTGAAGTTTCTGCGCAGGCCCTTCGCAACCCCGCAAAGGAAACTCGGCCCTCTTGTAGCTGACTCTCCGGATTTGGAAGACTTCCTTCGGACTCTCTGTGTCTGCGTCCCCTCTCTGGTTCCAACTCTTCCGACATAATGCTACTCTTTGGAAAATCGAACTGCGCAAGGAAACTCGCTCTCCAAGTGTGTTTCTCCATCTACCCATCGACCTCTTCTTATAATCTCCAATTGGGACTCCAACAACCACGATTAGAATTTAATCGATGGTTGAGATAATCTCCAAGTCGATCTGTGTGAGTTTCTAGAGAATTCTCACATTTCTCAATTAATTAACCATTTTTCCTAAGTTAGACTTAGGAAATTTTTAAATATAGTCAATTAATTTAGTTGAGTTAACTCTAGGTGGAATTTCTAGAAACGATTTTTGGGTTTTGGAGAACTCTTGTGTTTCAGCCTCTCCACAAAGTTTTCAGACTAGAACACCATCCGATGCTACAAAAACTAACAAAATGGACTTCGATGAATGATAAGACAAGTATAGGCACTGGTATCATCTCTTCATTGAGTTGGTCAAACTCAAAGGTGGTGTAGAAGTGAAATGAGGAGGAAAGTATTCTCATGCTAGAAGGGTTGGGCACCGAACTCTACAAGAATGATGTGTCGGGGTATTGTTTGTGTGCATTTGATGATGCATTGAAGGAGAAGTGTTTGCGCTATCTTGGTTGAAGTCCAATCAACCTCAAACAAACAAGGCCCCCAAACATTTGAGCCATAAAGAATTGTGGGTTAAACATGTTGGAAATTTAATTGTAATAAGCATAATTTCCGGTCTTGATAATTACCTGTGAGAATCATTATCATTCTTTTAGCCTTTATTTGTTCTTCATCAATCAATTATACTTCAGCACTCTTAAACATTCAAGTACAAGAAAATAGAGATCACAGCACACAAGAGACAATACACAATTTTTACCCATGGAAAACCCACAATGGGGAAAACCCAGCAATTCTGTACTTATAGAATCATTGTCAACAAGAGAGATATCCAAGTCATAGACAAACTAGTCAGTAGTAGCATGAAAGCTAATCCCCCAAGTGCCAAGTCAGCCCTCCATGAAAAGCATAGCCTTCAACAGTCCACAAGAAGTCCGCCACAAGTCTGTCCAAGATATGTCACATGTCTGTCATACATCTGATCATAGTATGCCACATGCCTGTCCTTAATAGGGCAGAATTTCGGCCTGTAATCCTGCATCAGAATCTTTGTATAGCTTGCCTCAGAATTTGCTTATCTGCACAATTTTGTACCTCAGAACTTCGCTTTATCACAAAGATGATCTTGTGCCTAAGATTCACCTTTTGGCCTCAGAGATTTCAGAGCGTCAGATTCACATTAGCTTCAGAGATTCGATGGTCACTTTGGAGGAGGACGAATGGGTATATATATATATATATAGTCTTCTGTCCATGCTAAAGGGTGCCTCTCTTGGGCAGGACGACATGACAAATGGTGTTTGACCAAAATTACACATAAAATTTGATTCTTATTTTTATTTTCAAATATGAAAATTTTCTTTTTTTTGAGCATGAAACTCATGCTACAAATAAAACTCCTTTTATGAAACTCATGCTACATTATTTCTAAAGAATGGGTAAGGATTCGTAACCTTTGTTGACCTGAGGTTTACTGGAATTCTTTAACCAAATAAATCAGCAAAAAACTTAGAAAAACAAGAAAAAGCAAATCTCATGCATGCACAATTTTTTTGCTCTTGAATGTCAGTTCGTCATTCAAATAATTTCCGAATTTACAAGACCTCCTATACTGGGAAAATGGCTTTGAGAAAACAAAATACAAATGAAACCCAACAAACCTGAATTTCCAGCTCTTGGAAATCTGCCATGGATCACCTCTATGCTGGACCATATAGTTTGTACGGCCTGCAAACTCAGCAAGCTCAGCAAACTTAAATTTCCAGGTCAATCTGCCCTGGATCACCTCTATGCTGGACTGTATGATCTGTACGACCTGCAAATTAGTGGCTGCCCTCTCATTCGTTGCTGCTGCAATTCTTCTCCTTGCCCAGAAAATAAAAAGTCGTCCTTTTAATTTTCTCTCTTTTTCACAAAATCCTTCTTGAGAAAATAATTGATGTGTCTTTCACTTGGCTTCCTTTTATAATTTTGAGTTGAGTCTATTGGTCCAAAATTCAATTTAAATCACTAGTATCCAAACTATTCAATTCATTTTATAAAAGGACATTCACTTTATTAATTAATTAATAAAGTGAACTCCCAAGTCTAGGAGTAATTTAATGACGATTCCCGCAACTTGGACACTTTGCTTTTGGAGAAATACCTGTCAGAGCTACTACAATCATCAACACATAGACCATAGCACTCTATTGATTGTCAAGGCTGGGAAACTCATTCATTAGGGGAAATGGTTCTCCATGAACCAGATTTAGTAGAAGCTTCCCCACTCTCTCTAGGTAGTTGACATCTATGTTCCACCAAGTTTCAAGGACAGGGAAGCAAGGGAGTGGGAAGTTGCTCAAGAGGGATGTGTAGGAGCACCCCCAATTTTTACAAAAATTTAGGGGGGGATGTTGGGGTCCCTAGGATAAGGTTCCCCCCATCTAAAAAATTATGAAATATAAAAACAAAAATGATAAAATCCCAATAATAACAATTCATCCCATGCAAATTCATCACTATGCAATCCAGTGGAAATGCTATAAATCTACCAATCCTGAAATCCTGAAAACTGTTGTCTGTTGAATCTTGAATGGGATATGAAATTCTACCTTTTTTTTTTATAAAGTGTGATGAGGTTGGAAGAACTCTCAAACACACTGAAACAATTAATGGTAATGTTAAAAATTTAAGTAAAAGTGACATTATCCTTTATCTTACCTTTTCACTTCAAGAATTTAATATTACCATTAATTACCAAGGTCCTAGACTCCTCAAAGCTCCATCCCTCCTATGGGGCATTTATGACCTTATGTGAGCATTTGGGACAATTGGCATGTTGGAAGGGGTTAGGATGAATTCAAGCAGTTTTGGATAGCGACCTTCTATAGTTGATTTGATGCGTTCCCAAGTTTTTGGCCCCAAAACTCTCTGAATGGAGTTCCAACTCTCTTGATGTGATTCATCTCACCTAGAGCTTTCTAGTGAGATTTAAAGCATTTGATTCTGAGTTTGTATACAGGAGTTATTCTCAACCAAAGATTTCTAATGAGTTTTAAAGCACTTGATTGTCAACAAGTTGATATTTGCTTTTCCATCTCAACACCCTTAACACTTTATCTTTCATCTGTATAATGCTTTTGGCATGTGAGTGTAGCAGGAATTTCTTTGCAAAGATTGTGAACACCATAGTTCGTACCTAGTGTTGAATAGAATAGGTGCTTATTGTTCATTATTTGTGTACAAATTTGGAATTGGCTTTAAGTGTTATTTTTTTTACTATACCACATCGAATTTTTGTAGTTGTGTATTGTTATTAAATTAGCAATTTGTTGATGGGTTCCATTGACACTAAAATTATGTGTTGATTCTACTGAAGGTGCAATGCACTGCATCAATACTTTTTTTGCTGCAAAAGGGGCTGATGTAAATCAGGAGAAAATTGAGGCACTCATCATTGAGCAAGAAGAGTTGTAAATGAGAAGATTGAGGTGTTCATCTTGGGAAAGAAGAGTTCCTTGTGTGGCTTAATAGGAAATGAAAATTCATTCAACAAGGACATAATTTATGCTACTTAAGATTCCATTTTAACTTTGTTGTGCATGCTTCAACAATTGATTTATCAAGATAACCCTCTTGCAGGCTAGATCACCATCATGAATGCAATTTTGGTTGGAAGTTAGGTTTTCTTCTTTTGTTGTCTTTTTCTTTCCATTGTCAAGCACATGTGGCTGGACACTCTCCCTCAATGTTTTGTTTGGGGGAAGTAGGAAAAGAACATTAACTTGATGTTGATTTCTTGGGATCTAAGTGCTTTGTCTAGAAAAGATGCAGGAGATCTGAGAAGGAAATAATGCAACAATCCAAGCAATGATGTTGTTGATGTTTGTAGCTCTAGCAGGTACTTCTGCATAGGCCTAAGTGCCTAGGTGTGCAAAAGTTGCCCACAAATCTCCTTAGGACACTTGCTCAAGTGTGAGCAAGTTGCTTTTGCAACTTAGTCTAAGTTTTAATTAGGAAAGCACATAATTATTATGTTGGCTTATTGAGCTAAAATAAACTTAAGAAAAGTGAAATAATTACTTTAATGAGGAGTGTGATACTCTTGTGTGTTGGGTCCAAGGAAGTGCAGAAGAAGGGCTTGAAGATTCAAATTAGCCATGGGGACCAAGGATTGATCTAGGGCCTGATCTGCTGGATTAGATCCAAAGCATTGTAATTTGAAATTTTCTCAGTTGGGCCATTATTGTTGAAAAATAGCGAGTGAATGTCTTCTCGAGTCGTGCCTTAGTCAAGATGACCACAAACAGTCTTCCTTTAGCATGCACGAGTTCCTAGAAATTAGGATCAGTCATAGGGCAGTTAACTCATGTGTAGGAGTTGGAGGCTCAATTTTGTTTGTCTCCAAGTGCAAGTTTATTTTTGGAAAAAAGACGAGTTAGCGAGCTTCAGTTTCTAATTGAGGCAGGACGAGTTAAAAGAATCAATTTGACTCAGTTAAGAAATCAATCACAAGTCTGAGTTCCAAAATTAACTTGCCAGCTTTAGCTGAGTTGAATTGCATATAAGGGGGACGAAGGCACCTTTGTACTTCATTCTTGTATGTACAGGTTGTGTGTGTGGGTGCTTGTTGTGGGAAGAGAGTATCTAAGAGCAGCCTAGACGCAAATTTGAGGCAGATAATTTCCTTGCAGAAGTGCGCTAGGATTTAGGAAGAATTCCTAAATAATAGGGGCCTGCTCAGTGCTAGGAAATAGGAGATTTCCAACGATATTAGAAGAGAGGCTGCACAAGGAAATAGGGAGCAGAAGGTCAAGTCTTGCAGGGAGGTTTCTAGCTTAGTCCAAGCAGTGAGAAAAGTTGTATTCTCTGTTGAAACAATTGCCTTGTAAAAGAGATCAGATTGCTCTATTTTCTGTCAATAAAATTCTACAGAATAGCAGAGGGTTTTCCCAGTTGGGTTCCCTAGAAAATATTGTGTTATTGTTTTGTGTGATTGTGTCTTTATTTGTGTGTTTTATTCCATTGCAAATGTTTTGGTAGAGAAATTCTGGGTCTTGGTGAATCAAACCCAGTTTCAGTTGGTTCATCAAGTAGCTCCAGAATTTCAAGGAAATTCTACATGGTATAAGAGCGAGGAACAGGATAAAGACCAACAGAAGAGCAAAAGACACCAAGAGAAGAAGGACGTCTGATCTGAGGTAGCCACAGTCCTTAGGTGCATATTTTAAGTGAAGGAGGCTGAGTTTGATAACCTTCTTGTGTGTTTGGATAACCGAGATAGGGCAGATGCTGGCTGGAGTTTAAAGGCAGATTGCGTGCATGTTTTGGGTTGGTAATTCTCTGTGACAGGGCCGCGTTATTTTTGTATGGTTTAGGGAGGGCCAAGCCCTCCATTAGGTGCAGATCAGACCTAAGATTTAGGGCTGAGACCTTGTGGAACAATGCAGAAGGCAGGGCTCAAAGGAAGGGAATTGTGTAGGTGATTGAAGGGATATTTGGTCGAGAAAGGGACAATCCTGTAGCTTCCACAGGGTACCCTAACTAGGGGTCAAACTTCAGTGATTGTTGCACAGGCCGAGGGCATAAAGAAGTCTTATTTCTAAGGTATGTATGTCTCTCTTTGTTGGTGAATATTTTGCTAGGTTGATGTGTCCAGGTTGGACAACTTGTAGATCATTCAAAGTACAGTATTGTGGAGGGTTGTTGGTGGCTGATTTGAGCCCTAAGCTTAGCCTCTTGTGAAGGACTACAAGGTTGTTAGTGAGAAGGTGTTGGAGATCTTTTTAGGTAAGCAAAATGGTGTTCCAAGGGTTGAGATAATGTCACTTCTTAGAGGGAGGCTCTAACTTTGTTCCTGGGAAAGGGAGGTTCATGATAGTTTTGGAGGATAATGGGGTGGGATAATTTGTGAAGTAGATTATACCACCACCACAAGATCCCCAACAGTTGGCCCAACATACTAAGAATGATATCAAGGCAAGGAGGATTATTCTAGAAGGGGTCAGAGATCATATAGTTCCTCATATCCATGAGAAGAAGACAACTTTTGAGATGTTCAAAACTATTTTAGATCTATATTAAAGTACCAATGATACCAGGAAGCTTGGTCTTAAGGAGAAGCTAAGGAGTATCCGAATGAGCGTTGGAGACCCCATCATCACATATTTGTTCAAAGTTCACTCAGGTACGATGTGAATTGGGTGTGATTGTACTAACGCATGATCTTGTGATTTTTGATCTTCTAGGACTTCAAAAGTCTTGGTATGGTTTCCATGATGCAATTAGTGGCAGGGAAAAATTTCCCAGTTGGGAAAGGCTATGGACTCACTGTGTTTAGGAAGAGATCCAGAGAGGGACCAAAGATGGTAGATCGATGAAGACAGAGGATGAGGAGAACTTTGCCCTGGTAGGCAAGAGTAGCAAGGCCAAGGGCAAGGAGGGCCAAGGAGTGGCCGAGTCTAGTCAGAAGGGCAAGAAGAAGGATCTAAGCAAGATCAAGTGCTTCCATTGCCATGATTTTTGACACAATGCCACTAAGTTCATGGTATATTGATTCAGGAGCATCGTTCCACACGACCGGGAACAAGAAGAATTTCAACCACCTAAAGGAGAAGGACATGCAGTTTCAGATTGAGCTAGGAGATGATGGCATGTATGTAGCTAGAGGAATTGGTACTGTCAGTTTTCAGAGGGACTTAGGTAAACCTCTTCATCTTAGAGATGTATTTTATGTTCTAGGATTAAAGCAAAATCTTGTTTTGGTAGCTACCCTTGAGGACAAGGGTTATGATGTCACCTTCAGCATAAGTAAGGCTTACTTTCAACACTTAGCTTCTGAATGTAAGTAGATAGGTGTGAGGATGAGGAATCTCTACAAGTTCCAGGTAGAGACAGGTGCAACCTTAAGTAGCAAGGCAAGGAGAGCTCAGAGTAAAGAAGTGATGGTTGAGGAGAGGAGAACTTAGAGGGAGTCAGAGCAAGAGCAGATTAGAGTACCTGAGCAGAAGCTACTCAAGATGGAGCATCGACCAATATCTTAGTTTGAGTCTTAGCTAGTTGGCTGTTGGGCCAACTAGCAAGATGATGAGGAGCAGAGCCCATGGCGAGTGGAGGTAGCCACTCAATCAATGACTCCTAGTATAGGAAGAGTTCGAGCCAAATGGGTAGAGGATTTGTTTACGGGAGATCAAGATGGAGTTGGATATTCCAGTTTCACCTTCAACTAGAGAAAGTAGCCACAGAGGTACATGGGGTACATGGCACTTATGAGTCTATGACTAAAGTGATAGACTTGTAGAGCATGGCGAGAAAGAATAGGTCTTCATATCAGGTTCCACAGAAGAAAGCAGGGAAGTCTTCTAGTTCAGAGGGAGCAGTTGCAGTAGTGAAGAATGTGGAAGTGTTGGAGACAGATCTAGATGGACAAGGTTCTTCTAGAAGCACCTTCCTTGCTAAGAGAAAGTGTTGAAAAGTAGGTAGTGAAGGTATTCTTGGCTCCTGCCTTGGTCAAGATGACCACAAACAATCTTCCTTTAGCATGCGTGAATACCTAGAAACCAGGATGAGTGATGGGGCAGTTGACTCATGCGCAGGAGTTGGAGGCTCAGTGTGTTTGAGAGCTTTGTTGTGGGAAGAGAGTATCTAGGAGCATACTAGACACAAATTTGAGGCAGATAATTTCCTTGCAGAAGTGCGCTAGGATTTAGGAAGAATTCCTAAATAATAGGGGTTTGCTCAGTGCCTGGAAATAGGAGATTTTTAGCGAGATAAGTGGAGAGGCTGCACAAGGGAATAGGGAGCAAAAGGTCGAGTCTTGCAGGGAGGTTTCTAGCTTAGTCCAACATTTATATATCATTATGAAACATTTATATTACATGGGTATTGACATTGTGGAGAAATTTATCAAACATTTATATTATATGGGTATTGATATTGTGGAGAAATTTATCAAAGTGGAAGAAAAACAAGGAAATTAGCGAATGCTTAAGATAGCAAAACATATTTTTTTAAGTGCATATATCCTTCAGATGAATTGTACTTAATGGTATTTCTACGCTTTATTAAATGCATATATCCTTCTTATGATGACTTTTACTTAATGGTATTTCTGTAAAAGGATGTTGTATTTCAGTTAGAGGCATGCATTACTAATTAGTGATTATATCATTAAGAAATAAAATCTAGGAACTAATTCATGGCAAAGAAATTTAAAAAAATTATACTTTTGAAATGATGGGAATTAAAGACCTTAGAATTTTAGATTTGAAATGTTTTACTAACATAGGAATTTTGATAAAATTCATGGCAAAGAACTTAAAAAAACTTGTACTTCTTTCGAAATGATGGGACTTTAAGACCTCAGAACTTTAAATTTGAAATGTTTTACTAAGGAATTTTTGTTGTTGCCCGATGCCGCATAAGAACCTGTCACACACCCATTTATAGTGTTCATGCACCCATTTTCGAGGTTTAGCGAACCCATTTAAGCAAACGATCCTAGGTCGTAGTTATTGAGTACCAGGTTCTTATGGGAAGAACCCGGTTCGTATGGGTGCTTCTGGGAAGTACCAGCTCCAACACCTTGTTCGTGGGGACGAGAACTCGAACGGGTTTTCAAACCCCCCCTCGGGTTCACGAACCCGTGCTTCACAACTGAAAATTATTAACTTGGAAAATATAGGTCAGACCCATAGAGAAGTACACAAGAAATTATAGCTGATGAGAAGACCTATGCCTCGACCTCTTACTGAGAAATTTGGCCTAAGAAAGCCCCTCGCTCCTTGTGTAATTCAACCTCAACAAAACTCGGCCTACCTAATCAAGATATCGGCCTATACGGTCCTCCTTGACGTGACAAGTGAGCTGTGGTTGTCCTGTCGCACATATGGACTGTCTACGCTCTTCCTCACTTGCACGTGTAGGCTGTGGCTTGATTCCTTGCTGCGTGGCCTCCTTCCTCCTCCAGTTGCGTGGCCTCCTTCCTCCTCCAGTTCTGTTGAGAAATCTTGGGGGCAACAACATAGGATGATTTCTCTTCTTTGATAATTGTTTGTGGTGTATTTTTACTTTTCTTGATTATCTTCTTCTTTCACTTGATTATTTTTAGTATTCTTTTTGTTAAACAACTACCGAACCATAAAGAACAATAAGACAATAGGACACAAGATGTAGGCGATCAACGAGGGCCAAAACCTCTCCAACTTGAGAGGAAAACCCACCAGAATTCTTTCTCTTCTTATAGACCTTCAATTAACAAATTCCAAGATCTTTGGTCCTTGACCAATAACATCCAAGACCAAGTCAAACCTTCCTTTTAGCAACTTCTGCAACTTCAACTTGCCCAACAACATCTTCTGCAACTTCGACTTGCCCAACAGCTTGTTCTGCAACTCGACCTGCCCAACAACTTGTTCTGCAACTTCGACTTGCCCATCAACTTCTTCTACAACTTCGACTTGCCCAACAACTTCTTTTGTAGAAACCCTAACCCTAGCATGTGTGTGAAATGATGGTGTGATCACGTTCCTTTCTCTTTCGCTTGGGTAGATTCTCTTTCCTAGAGAATTCAATTTCCAAAATAACTCTTCTTGATCACCTAACTTCACTTTTGCAACTTGGATTTACTGCAATAGCATGAACCCTAATTCCTTCACATGTGTGGAGAGAATTAGCCCAAGAACAACCCCAGAAACTCAACTTCTTCTTCTTCCTTAATCCTCTTATTTTTCGCACTCATTTATTTCTTGTGATTGAACTTGAGTGTGAGTGTTGTGTGTCTTTCAAGTGACGCCGATGTCTCCTTTATATAGGCATCTCATTGGGTTGAATTGCTCCTTTTAGGCCAACTTGTTCTTGAGTGTAGGCCGACTTGAATATTGCTTCATGACTTGGTCTTGGAGGGTTCTTTGACTTGACTTTGACTCAAATAAATTCTTTTTACAATATGTAACATGCCCAGATGGGTCTTTCATACATGATAATGACTCATAAGCCCTAGAAGCTCTCAATGGGAGATTGACTTATAAAAATAAAATCCTCGAGCATTAAACCCATGCCTTAAGAAAGCAATAACAAATTTGTTTTTCTCATTACATTAAATACATAAAATCATGATTACATGTCATTATGAAGACCAAACCTAGTTACATATTTCAACACTCCCTTTTAACTAGGGAGGTATTCATAATCCATACAAGGTACATGGACATTTTCAATTTGAAAAATTCTCATAAGAAGAGTCGGATTGGTCCCCATAAAATATTTGTCCTCTACGACTACTCTTATCTTGGATGCCCTACCACATCCTCAAAGAGTATCGGTTGTCAGATGCTTACCCAATCCTCCATTCTTTCTTCCCAAGTGAAGACAGGAATGATGTGCCTATATCTCCCTCTCAACTAGGGAGGATATACCCATTCCTATGACAAAATGTACCCATTCCTATAAAAGGAATGTACCCAAGCTCCCACTTTGCTAGGGACTTACTTTCCAAGTTTCTTCTTCACTAGAAACTTGCTTCCAGGCTTCCTCTTAACTTAGTGACCTATTTCCAGCATTAGCTATCTCTTCTTTGGTGGAGATCATGGGACCTTCAGCTGCTTGTAGAGCTTTTCATTTGATGTCATGAATTTCTTCTTCTTCGTCTTGTGGCATCGACCATCCATCACTTCCTTCATGAACCATGTTAGTCATGTCATCCTTCCTTTCATCGGAAAGTGATCTGCTATATTTGGCTTTCCTTCATACAACTACCTTTTACACATCAAATATCCTTCAGGATCTGCCTTCCCTCCACATGAATACTTATTTGTAGATGACATCCACAATTCTATTTCGGTAGTCCTGTATTAACCCATCCTGATATTGTTCAAAATGAACATCAGATCAAAATTACATTTTGTGATGGCCCTTCATCATGACATTTTCTTGTTGCAATATCAACAACCTGTACACATATTGACACATCTCCAAGATATTCAATGTCAAGGGTCTTCTTTCTTTTCAGACTTTACCAAGGTCTTCATATCTTTCCCATGGAGATATCATGGTAAATTCTTCTAGTTATCGGATGTTGATTTCATTTTTCCATAATTCCACCTTTCGTGATCTGTTCTTTCTTCCTTCACATATTGCTCTCCAGGAACTTTCATCCGTAGTACTTTCATCTTTGTTAACCACCTCATATTCCATATGAGGACATATTATGTTGATTTCATCTAGTCAATATGTGAACCATGCCTTCATGCATCCTTCCAATAAAAGAGATCCCTTTTCTTTGATTATACTCATGAGGTACATTATTTATCCATGCTATCTCTAAGTATATGATGACATCACCTAATTTATTAAACATATGCTACATACCTCTTTTCTTCTTTTGGTCATATAGACTTTCTTTAGCAGCTTCTTTCCCTAGATTGAAAGTACTTCAATCATCTCGACATGTTGCGTTCCTTTTTCATCATATCATTATTCTTCCAAACAATGAATCCCATCCAAGGTGGAGTTCTTAGTGAGACACTTGCTTCTTCCAAGAGATGAACCTTCTAATAAAGATTCCAATGGAGAATCTTGATTATTCTCATCCTGCAAATGCTCCTTTCCCATGATGTATGATGAATTCTATACTAGATGGCTTTCTTCTGCCCATAAGTACTACTTATGCTTTTAATGAGGTTTCCAAGACGTCCTTCCTTCTAATGGTGACTGCCATAGAATTCTACTTCAGCTATCTTTCAAGCTTCTTTGATGATTTCATGAGCTCTTGCTTCATTTGTATGTTATTTTGATGCCATCTCCTAAAATGATGCATCCTATCATGCTTCTAAACTTTCCTACCATGATAGCTATATTTTACAAAAACTGAAAAGAACCAGGTGAAGAAGATTATCTCAATCATAGTAGAGAATTTTTACTTCCTCGTCCTTTGATTTCTTCTTTTCAACTTCTTCCACTTCTTTAGTGATATGAGAATCTTGATTATTCTCATCCTGCAAATGCTCCTTTCCCATGATGTATGATGAATTCTATACTAGATGGCTTTCTTCTGCCCATAAGTACTACTTATGCTTTTAATGAGGTTTCCAAGACGTCCTTCCTTCTAATGGTGACTGCCATAGAATTCTACTTCAGCTATCTTTCAAGCTTCTTTGATGATTTCATGAGCTCTTGCTTCATTTGTATGTTATTTTGATGCCATCTCCTAAAATGATGCATCCTATCATGCTTCTAAACTTTCCTACCATGATAGCTATATTTTACAAAAACTGAAAAGAACCAGGTGAAGAAGATTATCTCAATCATAGTAGAGAATTTTTACTTCCTCGTCCTTTGATTTCTTCTTTTCAACTTCTTCCACTTCTTTAGTGATATGGGCTTCTTCCCTTCCTCTTTTGTTGTTGTCCTTCTTGAGTTTGGGACAATCTCTCTTGTAGTGCCCATATTCTTGACATCCATAGCATTGAACCTTTGCCATATTCTTCTTCCTTTTCTGAGGATCAAACTTCGCAAACTTTCCTTTTCTCTTTGCCATGGCAGCAAATGCTTGTGTTTGCTTGTTTGATCCTACATCACTTTTTGCCTTCAACCTTGTTTCTTCAATTTTGCATGGTGACCCTTCATTGAATGGGGTTTCTTCCTTCTTTCCATAGATGTTTGAAGTAAAGTTGCCCCAATCCTCTTGTAGTGCATTTAGCACTATGGTGGTAATTTTCTTATCATACATCATTTCTCCCAACTCTTGTAGTTGGTCTCTAATTTCTGACACCCTCATAAAGTATGAGGCTATTCCTTCTTCTTTTGATATCTTCATCTTGTAGAGTTCTTGTCTTAATGAGATCACTTCTCCTGCAGTGCTTACGGAGAACAATTCTACAAGTTTGTCATATATTTCTTTTGATGTTTCCAACTTTGATACATAGGGAATGAGGGGATCTTTGATGGATTCTATGAGAATCCTTTGAGTCCTTACTTCCCCTTTCATGTACTTTGCAAAAGCTTGAGCTTCTTCCTTTGGACGTTTAGTGATTAAGCCCTTAACATGTTCCACAACTTCATTTTCTATGAGGATCAAATCTGTCCTCTTCTTCCATGCAAGAAAGTTTGATGCCCCAACCAACTTGTTGCTTTCCTTGCAAAAATACATTTTGATAGATTCATATGTGGACATAAAGATACTTACTTGAGAAGATAATCCTTGATGACAATATCTTCAACCCGTTGGCTTCTTGATTTTTTATGATGATATTGATAGAAAATGTCTTCCTTTAAAAGTGATCCTTCAAAGAGAGGGAGATCACCTTGATTCCTTGATGATGATGACAATGCCTTCTCCTTGCTTTTTCTTAAAGATGCTCCAATTTGTAGTTCTTTGTTTGAGTAGAGGTAGGGTCTTTTGAGGTCTCCTTCTTCGAGGTGATGTTTTTGCGAGGTTCCCAAGAATGCTTTAACTTTTAAGTGGAGAATCCTTTTAGGGTTTTTGAGCTCTCTTTTAGTGGCTTCTTTCAAGATGATGACGTAATCCTTTGTCCTTTTGAGATGACTGGTCCTTCTTGATGAATGATGCTGTTGATGATCCTCTAGTGCTTCGGTCCTTGAGTGTCCTTCTTTAAGCTACCCTTCCTTGACTTGTCACCTTAGCTCTAATACCATGTTGAGAAATCTGGGGGGCAACAACATAGGATGATTTCTCTTTCTTTGATAACTGTTTGTGGTGTATTTTTACTTTTCTTGATTAGCTTCTTCTTTCACTTGATTATTATTAGTATTCTTTTCATCAAACAACCACCAAACCATAAAGAACAATAAGGCAATAGGACACAAGATGTAGGCGATCAACCAGGGCCAAAACCTCTCCAACTTGAGAGCAAAACCCACCACTATTCTTTCTCTTCGTATAGACCTTCAATTGACAAATTCCAAGACCTTTGACCCTTGACCAAGAACCTCCAAGACCAAGTCAAACCTTGCTTTTAGCAACTTCTTCAACTTCTGACTTCCGACAACTTCTTCTGCAACTTTGACCTGCCTGACAACTTCTTCTGCAACTGCCCAACAACATCTTTTGCAACTTCGACTTTCCCAACAACTTCTTCTGCAACGTTGCCCTGCCCAACAACTTCTTCTCCAGAAACCCTAACCCTAACATGTGTGAGAAATGATGGTGTGAACTTGTTCCTTTCTCCTTCGCTTGGGTAGATTCTCTCTCCTAGAGAATTCGACTTCCAAAATAACTCTTCTTGATGACCTAACTTCACTTTTGCAACTCTGCTTTATTGTAACAACACGAACCCTAATTCCTTCTCACGTGTGGAGAGAATTAGCCCAAGAACAACCCCATAAACTTGACTTCTTCTTCTTCCTTCGTCCTCTTCTTTTTCACACTCCTTTTCTTCCTTTTGATCGAACTTGAGTGTGAGTGTTGTGTGTATTTCAAGTGAATTCGATGTCTCCTTTATATAGGCTTCTCATTGGGTCGAATTGCTCCTTTTAGGCCGACTTGTTCTTGAGTGTAGGCTGACTTGAATATTGCATCATGACTTGGTCTTGGAGGGTTCTTTGACTTGACTTTGACTCAAATAAATTCTTTTTACAATATGTAACATGCCCAAATGGGTCTTTCATACATGACAATGACTCATAAGCCCTAGAAGTTCTCAATGGGAGCTTGACTTATAAAAATAAATTCCTCTTGAGCATGAAAATCATGCCTTAAGAAAAAAATAACAAATTTATTTTTCTCATTACATTAAATACATAAAATCATGATTACATATGTCATTATGAAGACTGAACCTAGTTACATATTTCAACAAATTCGACCTCTAGATTTCCTCCTCTTGAATCTCCTTGGTCAAGTTGAGCCTTCTCACTTGGAAAATCACGCTCTCTTCCCTTAGGTCCAATTTATAACTTTAAAGCCTAGATTGATCGCTGAGATTATATCGTCGAGTTACTAAAGATAAGTCACTTTAAATTAAGTAACTTACTTTTCTTAGGCCTCCTTTTCCTAAAGATGAGAAAGAAATTATAAATAGCTTGCATGTTATACATGTCTCATGTTTCACACAACCTCCATGCATACCTTGCCTGTTGCGTGCAACCCTCATGCATACCTCGCATTCACATGTAAGCTCCTAAAGAGGCAAAACAAGGTCTTCCTAGGTAAGACACCAAGTTAGAAGACCTTCCACAACTACAAAATTCCACATGAATGAAGAAAACTCAATAAAAATGAAGACAAATCATGATGCTGAATGAAGAAAACTCAAGAACTTACCATTGATTTGAGACCCTTGTCCAATGACTAGTTTTTGAATCCTTCTAGTCACATAAAATAAATCTGAGCTGCCCTCTAACCAATATATGAAAGATAGGGGCATATCCTAGAACATGTGACATATGCTCATTAAGCTAGGAGCCCAAAGACTCGATGGAGGTGCATTGAGCCATGAACTTCTCCACAAGAGAGCCGACCTCCATATCCATGATGTGCTTCAAATCAATATCCTTTCCAACTACCAACATGTTGAAAAGTGTAACTAGATTCAGTCTTCATAACGACACATGTAAACATGATTTTATGTATTTTTTGTAAAAAGAAAAATAAATTTATTATTGTCATTCTCGAGGCATGGGTTTCATGCTCAAGGAAAATTTATTTTTATAGTTCAAGCACCCATTGAGTGCTTCTAGGGCTTGCCATTGAGTCTACAAGTCAATTGAGTCATTGTCATGTATGGAAGTCCCTTTTGGGCATATTCTATATTATAAAGAATTTTATTTGAGTCAAAATTAGAGTCAAAGACCCTCCAAGACCTTGTCAATGTGCAAGCGACAAGTCAGCCTATAAGCTGTGACTAGAAACCTATATAAAGGACTCTACCTCATTTATAAAGGGCATCAAACAAGTTCATTGAAAGCACAAAAGAAGCACAAGTACATCCAATGAAGGAGAGAGAAAGAAAAGAAGAAGACTGAATTTTTGAGGATTGTTTTAGGGCTAAATTTGTTCACACGTGTGAGGATACTAGGGCATAATTTGTTGCAGCAGAGCCAAAGTACAATCACTTCAGGAGGCCGAAACAAGGTATCAAAGGTTCAAATTGCAAAGTTGAATTTGTCAAGGAAGAAGGATTATCCCATGCGAAGAAGGAGAGACTCACAAATCTGCCCTAAATTGTCCACACGTGTGGAACTGCAGAAATTACAGGCAGGCTGAGCATTGCAAACCTGTTATAGAGTCCAATATTTTGAAGAGGAGCCAAAATATGAAGTGAGGCAAGTTTGACTTCGTGAGAAGCAAGTTCTTCAAGAAGGAGTTTTGACTTGGTCTTGGAGTGGTCTTGGTCAAGGGTCAAAGGTTTTGGAATTCGTCATTTGAAGTTCTATAAGAAGAGAATAATTCTTGTGGGGTTTCATCTCAAGAGGAGAGGTTTTGGCCCTGGCTAATAGCCTATATCTTTTGTCCTCTTGTCTCATTATTCCTTATTGTTTGGTAGTTGTTTGATGATAAGAACACTAACTATAATCAAGTGAAAGAAGAAGATAATCAAGTTAAGTAAAAATACATCACAAGCAGTTATTAAAGTAAGAGAAATCACCTCATCTAGCTGCCCCTTGATTTCTCAATATGGTATCTGAGCTAAGGTGACAAAACAAGGAAAAGAAGCTTGAAGAAGAATCACAAAAGAAATATCAAGAAAGTCAAGACATCAAAGAGGACATCAAACCATTAAGAAGGACTAGTCTTCACATCATCTTGAAGAAAGGAATTAAAGAGTATCAGAGAAGGCCTAAAAACCCTAGCTCATTCAAAGAAGGCTTCCACACTTGAAGCATTCCTGGGAAGCTCACAATCATCATCAAAAGGAAAAGAAGACCTCAAGGACCCTACCTCCACTCAAAGAAATAAGGACAACACATTTGAGGCCTCTTGAAGCCACTGCATTATACATTGTCATCCAAGGAAGCAAGAGGAAGCTTTGCTATCATCGTCAAAGGAATCAAGGTGTTCCCCCTCTGTTTGAATCAAGGATCACATCTCAAGCATATTTGAAGAAAGACATCAATAGAAGAAGTATTGTCATCTTCAAAGAAACTATCATCATCATCATCTATCACCAAAATCAAGAAAAGCATCAAGTTGAAAAAATCATCATCAAAGAAGCATCTTCACTTGACAAGCAAGTACCTTTATATCTATGTCTGAATCTACTACAAAAATGACTTCATTCTGTAAGGAGAGCAACAAACTGGTTGGGTCATCAAATTTCCTTGCATGGAAGAAGAGCATAGATTTGATATAGAAAATGAAGTCATTGGACATGTTAAGGGTTCAACCATCAAACCACCACAAGAAGAAGCTCAAGCTTTATCAAAATATATGAAAGGGGAAATAAGTGCTCAACGAATCCTTATAGAACCAATCAAGCATTCTCTCATACCTTATGTAGCAAAGTTGGAGAATTCAAAAGAAATCTATGATAAGTTGGTAGAATTGTTCTCCATAAGCACTGCAAGAGAAGCTATATCTTTGAGAACTAAGCTATACAAGATGAAGGTATCAAAGGAAGAAGGGATAGTCTCATATCTTGTGAAGGTGTCACAAATAAGTGACCAACTGCAAGAGTTAGGGGAAATAATGTCCGACAAAGAAATGACCACCTTGGTGCTCAATGCACTACCTGATGAATGGGGCAACTTTGTATCAAGCATCTATGGAAAGAAGGAAGCCACCCCATTTGGTGAACTCTGGTCATTATGTAAGATTGAAGAAACCAGGTCGAAGGCAAAAAGCGATGTAGGATCAAATGAAGAGGTTCAAGAATTTTTTGCCATGGCTTGGAGAAAAGGAAAGTTTGGAAAGTTTGGTCCTCAGAAAAAGTTGAAGATCGATATGTCAAAGATCCAATGTTATCGCTGTTAGGAATTATGGACATTTCAAGAGATATTGGATTAAACTCAAGAAGGACAACAAGAAAAGGAAAGAAAGGAATGAAGCCCATGTCATGAAGAAGTGGAAGACCCTGAAAAGAGGAAATCCAAGAAGGAGGAAGTGAAAGATCTCTACTATCACTGAAATAATCTCCTACACTTAGTTCTTTTCAGTTTTTGTAAAAGATAGCTATCATGATAGGAAACTCCACAAGGATGATAGGATGCATTAGAACTAAAATAGAGATGACTTCATTGTTAGTTTTTGTAGCATCGTATGTGTTCTAGCCACGAAATTTGGTGGAGAGGCTAGAATACATGAGATTTCCTAGAAGTGTCTCAATTAGATTATTAACGATTTTTTAAATATTTCCTAAGTCTAAACTTACGGAATATGGTTAATTAATCAATATTAAATTATTAATTGAGATAAGGTGAGAATCATCTAGAAACTCACATGAATGAATCCAAAGATGACCCTAGCCATTGATTAAGTTTTAATCTTGGCTGTTGGTGCTCCAACAATGGATTATAAGAGGAGATCGATGTGGTGATGGAGAATACACTAGTGTAGATACTTAGTTGCCCAGGCAGTTCGATTTTCTCAGTGGCAATAACTCAACAAAGAAGATAGAGCTAGAGGGTGAGTAGCAAGTGGAAGAGGAGGGTAGCAACATTTTGAGAGGAAGGTTTCCAGTTCCAGGAAGGAAGGTCAAAATTCTCACAGGGTCAGTGACATAGGAGGCTAGGGAGGTAATTTCGGACGCAAAAATTAGCTGTGGGGTGAGAAAATTCTCACAATAATTTTGCTAGTATATTCCTCAGATTAGATTTCCAGTTGAGCATCTAAATTATTTTACTCATAATTGCTGCTGAAGAATAATAATAAAACCCTCATCTACTGCACCAATTTTCTCGCATTGGGTTTTTCCGGGGACAATTGTCCAAAAATAACTGTGTCAAAATTCTTGTGTGCGCTATAATTCCTTTGTTTTCAGTTTTTTTATGGTGAAAATTGCAGTTGTGATTTTATTCGTTGTTTGCTATAGTAAATAAATTGCATAATTAAATTTTCAGTTAGAAGAATAATTTCCATTTACTGCAATAGATAAAAATTTCACATGGTATCAGAGCACAATTGATTAGTTGGAGAGCTTAGAAACGAAGGAAAGGAATTTTGCTGCTCAGTAAGGGCAGTAGGATGAAATTCACAAGGGCAACACAGTGTTTTTGCCAGGACGCTGAGTTGCTTGAGGAAGTTTGATTTTTCTGAGAAAGGGGTAGAAAAATTTGATTCTTCCAGTTTGAGTGATTCTAGAGGTAGAGGGATTAGCTCAGTGATTTCGTTGGGCAGATCTCTAAGTGAGACACATAAGATTTTGCAGCAGATTGCTAGTGCATAACCAGTGTTGGGTGAAAGAAGAAAAACGCACTATAAATTCTTCAGCGTAACCATGGACAAAAGTGACATTCAGGAGACTTCAGATTTGTCTTTTAGGTTGCAGGACGAATTTGCTTGCTTATCAGGATCAACTTCACAGGGTGTCTGGTATATAGACAGTGGAACATCAACTCACATGACAAGGGTTAGAGAATATTTCTCTAGCTACGAGGAGGAGTAGATGGACTTCCAGATTACTATGGGAAACAAGACGAAATGTACTCCCGTAGGGAGAGGTACCATAGATTTTCAGAGGGAGTCAGGAGCAATCACCAATGCTATAGATGTATTGCATGTGCCAGGGTTGGGTATGAACCCAATTTCAGTATCCTAGTTACAGGATAAGGGGTATGATATTCACTTCGTAGGGAAGAAATTGTATGTCAAACACCCAAGCTGGAAAAAGGTAAGACAAATTGGAGTTCGAAGTAACAGAGTGTATCGTTACAGATTGACTCTCCAATGGCACTAATAGGCAGTGACAGTAGCAGTAGGAAGGAGCTGAATGAGTTATGGCATAGGAGAATGGGACATCTACACCATGGAGCACTCAAGATGCTCAAAGAAACAATAACAAGGATTCCAAAATTTGGCACAGAACACGATGATGTGTGCAAAGGATGCATACTTGGGAAGTATGCTAAGGTAACATTTCCAAGAAGTGACAACATAGCTGATGGCGTGTTAGGACTCATACATTCAGATATTTGCGACTCGATATCCCCTAGAGCTCATAGTGGTGACGAATATTTCGTAACCTTCATTGATGACCATTCTAGGAAAACCTGGATCTACTTCTTGAAGACCAAAGATGAGGTCTTCGATCGTTTCAGAGAGTTTAAAGATCTCGTGGAGAATGCGGCAGGGAAGAAGATCAAGGCATTTCGCTCAGATAATGGTGGAGAATATATTGATAAAGACTTCACAAATTTCTGTGCGAAGGAAGGCATTAAGAGAGAATGGACAACTCCATATATCCCACAACAAAATGGCGTAGCTGAGCGAAAAAATAGAACCATTGTTGGAGTTGCAAAGGCTATGTTATATGACCAGGATTTACCTAGATTTCTATGGCAGAGGCATGTAACACGACAATATATATTCAGAACATGACTCCTCATAGAGCATTGGGGAAGAAAACACCAGAAGGAGTCTTCATAGGGAAGAAGCCAGAAGTTAGTCACTTCAGAATTTTTGGCAGCGTTGCTTATTGCCATGTTCGAAATGAGAAACATACCAAATTGGATCAAACTGTAGAGAAGGGGTTCTTTGTTGGGTACAACGAAACCTCAAAGGCATGTAGGATCTACATTCCTAGCAATAGGAAGATTGTAGTAAGGTGAGACGTGAAGTTCATGGAGGACCAAGCTTTTAGGAGATCTCGTGAGATCCCTGCAGGTGATCATAATCAGTCAGCAGAAGCTCCTTTGGTCCAGCAGCAGGGGTAGCCAGTGGGACAGGCAGAAGGACAATCACAAGGTTTGAGTACTGTGACCAGTACCAGTGTTTCCTCAAGTGCAAGAAATCCGAAGAGTTCTCAATAGTTGGAGCAACAACGGCAAGATGAGGAGGAGCTGGCTGAACTGCCTAGTGCCCACGACTAGTGGTCGAGCCAACAGAGAGGTTTTTCAGACATTGAGAGATGCAAAGGAGTTTATTGGAACTCTTAGGACGAAAAAAATACAACGTAGGAAACTTGACAGGTACCAAGCATTGGTGGCTCACGTTGCAAAACCTTCTAGCTTTCAAGAGGCCACACAACATCAAGTATGGGTGGACGCCATGGTAGAAGAGTATAGCTCTATCATGACAAATGATGTTTGGAAAGTAGTGCCAAGTCCTCAAGATAGATCAATTGTAGGTTCTAGATGGATCTACAAGATCAAATACGCTGCAGATGACAATGTGGAAAAATACAAGGCTAGGTTCGTGGCAAAGGGGTATGCACAGAAAGGAGGGATAGATTATGAGGAGACCTGCACCCCAGTTGCCAGATACACTTCTATCCTATCAATTATATCCCTAACAACTCAGATGGGATGGCATATTCACCAGATGGATGTCAAGAATGGGGTGATAGAGGAGGAAGTGTACATAGAACAAACAAAAGGCTTCAAGACTCATGAGAGGCGCACATGTGTGTAGACTGAAGAAAGCTCTATATGGACTCAAGCAGACTCCCAGGGCATGGTATGGTAGGATTAACAACTACTTGCAGCATATGGGATTCGTGAAGAGTGATGCGGATCCCAACCTTTACTATTTGATGGTAGAGGGCGAGCCACTCATCCTAGTTTTGTATGTAGATGATCTCTTTTTGATAGGATCATCAGGGCTCATAGAGGATTGCAAGAGGAATTTGGTAGCAGAGTTCGACATGAAGGATTTGGGGTTACTGTTTCCTAGGATTGGATGTGTGGCAGAAGGATGGGGAAATCTTCCTTGGGAAAGGAAGATAGGATACAGATATTCTGAAGAGGTTTAGAATGTAGGATTGCAGACCCATGTCTATGCTCATGATCACCAAGTGGAAGAAGATAGATGCATCAGATGACAAGGATGTCAACCCCACCTTGTATAGACAACGTATTGGGTCTCTCATGTATCTAGTCAGTACTAGGCCATATATTTGCTTCGCAATCAATACCCTTAGCCTGTTCATGGTAGAACATAAAAGGGTACGTTGGGCAACATCGAGGCACATTCTGAGGTATGTGCGTGGCACAGTCAAGTATGGGTTGAGATATACTCGAGGAGGTGATGTCAGATTATGTGAATTCACAAATGCAGATTGGGCGGTTAGCTCAGTGGACAGGAAAAGTACCTCTGGGTACTGCTTCAATGTTGGATCGGGGATGGTTTCTTGGTGTAGCAGGAAGCAGAGGCAGAGTATATGGCAATGAGCACAACTATGTGCGAAGCTATATGGCTTCGGAAGCTGCTAGTGAGTTTGTTCAGGGAAAGGATGGAGGCGACCAATGTCTACTGTGATAATTAGAGTTGCATAAAGCTCTATGAGAATCTAGTGTTTCATGACAGGTCAAAACACATAGATATTCGATGTCATTTCATCAGAGATTGTGTACAGCGTGGAGCAGTCTAACTACAGTATGTTCCCACAGAAGTGCAAGTTGCAGATATACTCACGAAAGCTCTAAGAAGAGCTAAGTTCGTTTATTTTAGAGAACAGATGGGTATGGTGGAGAACTCGTTTCAGTAGCAGAGGCAGATTACCTAGGATGATTCTCAGCTTCAACAACAACAGATGAGAGGGAGTTGTAGTGTTGGCAGCAGTATGGAAGTGCCAACAACAACATAGATGCAACGTATATTAGAGTTGCGTAGTGGCTGGTGGACAATATGGCCTAACATCAATAGCGTGACAAGAGATGATACAGAGACAAGGTGTTGTGGTAGGGTGTGTAGCACTAGAACACATTTCTCGCTAAGAGGGAGTGTTAGTTTTTGTAGCATCGTATGTGTTCTAGCCATGAAATTTGGATGATAGGCTAGAATACATGAGATTTCCAAAACCTAGAAATCTATCTGGAAATTCCACCTAGAAGTGTCTCAACTAGATTATTAATCGTTTTTAAAATATTTCCTAAGTCTAAACATAGGGAATATGGTTAATTAATCAGTGTTAAATGAGATAAGGTGAGAATCATCTAGAAACTCACACAAATCGATCGAGAGATGATCCTAACCATTGATTAAGCTTTAATCTTGGCCGTTGGTGCTCCAACAATGGATTATAAGAGGAGATTGATGTGGTGATGCATAATACACCAGTGCAGATACTCAGTTGCCTAGGCAGTTTGATTTTCTCATTGGCAATAACTCAGTAGAGAAGATAGAGCCAAAGGGTGAGTAGCAGGTGGAAGAGGAGGGTAGCAACATTCTGGGAGGAAGGTTTTCAATTCCAGGAAGAGGCAAGGAAGGAAGGATGAAATTCTCACAGGGTCAGCGTAAGCTCTGCGCAGAGGGTGACGTAGGAGGCTCAGACCAAAGGCTAGGGAGGTAATTTCGGACGCAGAAATTAGCTGTGGGGTGAGAAAATTCTGACAATAATTTTGCTTGTATTTTCCTTAGATTAGATTGCCAGTTGAGCATCTAAATTATTGTACTCAGAATTGTTGCTGAAGAATAACAATAAAACTATGTTGCATGAGTTTCTGGAACGTGGGAACGTTGGGAACTTGGGTACGGGTTTCGGGAACGGCTAGAGGTTTCCCCAAAATTTACAGGAAATGACTAATCGGGAGCGGTAATATTATATAATAAAAAAATAAAAAATATAAAAATAAAAAATATTTTTTTAATTATATATTTATATAATAATCAAAATTAATATTGAATCAAAATATTCAAATATTAAAATCAATTTAAATATATAATCTCTCTTATATATAAATATATTATTTGGGTGTCTGTCTCCCTGAGTCTCTCCCTTATATATATATATATATATATATAAAAGATTAAAATGTCAAGTTCATTATGACACATGATGAGTCTTTGAAACAATCTAGCTTAAAAATACAGAGGAACACTTTTACATATGTTTCTCTAGTTATTTTTAAGAGAAAAAGTAAAGCAACTCTAATGTTTAAGCATTGATTGCCAAATACAATATGCACACACAATCTTCTGCGATATATATACATAAACAACAAAAGAAATACTCATCAGCATCTTACATCGAGGTGCCACATGCTTCCTTAACCCATCAAGAGATTTCAACAGTTTCTCAATTAAGGATATCAGTGTTAAGGATGTCTTTGCCCTTTCTTCTTGTGAAGGTTTCAACTTAGGCTCATGTTTTGTGGGTAGTTCGGCATATTTCTATACATAATTTGTATTCCTCAACCCCAGGGAACTACGGAACTCCAAAAAAATAGTCTTCAAAGCTCCCGGAACTTTCCCAAGCTCCCATTGCAGCTCCCGCTGAAAAGGGAACGTTCCCATACAGTTCCAAAGCTTCCGGGAGCGCGGGAACCTTTGGAACGGGTTTCCCAACTCTTGGGAGTGGTTCCCGTGTAACAGAGCAATAAAACCCTACCCTCATCTGCTGCACTGGTTTTCCCGCATTAGGATTTTTCGGGGACAATTTTTAAAAAATAGCCGTGTCAAAATTCTTGTGTGTGTGCTAGAATTCCTCAGTTTTCAGTATTTTATTTTCCGCAGTATTTTTATGGTGAAAATTGCAGTTGTGATTTATTCATTGTTTGCCTTAGCAAATAAACTGCATAATTAAATTTTCAGTTAGAAGAATAATTTACAGTACCTGCAATAGATAAAAATTTCACATTCATCATAAAAAACATGGAAGCATAGTTGGAGTAGAAAGTCTACATGGTTGTAGCAGTAGTCATAATAGAAAGTAAGTAATTCATGGCATCAATCAAGGATAACCATAGCAGTAGTATGTATGGTTGAAAGAAAGTCATCTAGCATAATAGAAGATGAAGAAATCATCATACACCATAGTCATTAGGAAGGAGCATTTGCAGGATGAGGATAATCAAGATCCTCCATTGGAATCTTCATTAGAAGGTTCACCTCTACTTGGAAGAAGCAAGTGTCTTGCTAACAGTCTACGGTCCACCTTGTGTGGGATCCATAGGTAAGGTATGATGATGAAGATGTGCAACATGTCAAGTTGGTTGAATTACTTTAGTCTTCAAAGGAAAGGAAGCTGCCGAAGGAAGTCTAGATGACCACATGAAGGAATAGGTATGTATATATTTGATAGATAGATAAAGTCATGTCATCATGTGGTTGCAGTGAGTGAATGCTCTATCTCATGAGCATGATCGAAGAAGAAGGATCTCTTCCTTTAAGAAGATGCATAAAGGCATGAAGATAATATGCCTTGAACTCGTTCACATATTGATAAGATGAAATCAACATAATATGTCCTCATATGGAATATGAGGTGGTTGACAATGATGAAGGAACTATGAATAGAAGTTCCTGGGAAGCTATATGTGAAGAAAGAAAGAAGAGTTCATGAAATATGCAACCATTGTCACATAAGATAAGTAATCAACATCTGATAACTAGAAGAATTAGCCGTGACATCTCCATAGAAAAGATATGAAGACTTTGATAAAGTCTGTAAAGGAGGAGACCCTTGACATTGAAAGTCTTGGAGATGTGTTTGCTAATGTGTAGGATGATGATGTTACATGAAGCAAATGTCAATGATGAAAGGACATCATAAAAGGTAACTTTGATTTGATGTTTATTTTTGATTTTTGAACAACATCTGGTTGGGTTGAAACAGGGCTACTGAAAGAGTTGTAGATGTCACCTACAACTAGTACTCATGAGAATGGATGGAAGATCCTGAGAGAAACTTGACTTGGAAGAGGTAGTTTTGTGAAGGAAAGTCGGATGTGGACTAGAAGATCACTTTCTGATGAAAAAAGGATGACATGACTATTGATTCAACCCTATGGTTTGTTGAAGGAAAGTGATGGATGGCTGATGCCCTATGAAGAAAATCTAGAAGATGAAGGCTCCATAATGAAGAAGATGAAATTCATGACATCGAAAGGAGGAGGCCGACAAGTAGTTGATAGTACCATGATCTCCACGAAAGAGCAGATAATTGTTGTTGGTAACAAATCCCTAGTTAAGAGGGAGCTTGGGTATATTCCTTTTTATAGGAATGGGCATATCTTCCCTAGTTGAGAGGGAGAGATAGACACATCATTCTTGTCTTCTTGTGAATGAAGAATGGAGGATTGGGTAAGCATTTGGGGATTGATTCCAATACTCTTTGAGGATGTGGTGGGGCATCCAATATGTAAGAGTAGTCGAAGAGGAAATTCCTTGAGGATGTGTTATTCCAAAATAGGAATTGCCCTAAAAGGACATACCCTGTGAACACCCGGGTGGGGTGTGTGCCTTGAGAGACAATGATGATGGTGTCTATCAGTCATTGGTTTCTCCAACATTGTGTTTTGATCTTGTGGAGAGATAGAGTTGTTAGTCAAGGCCTTGCTATGTGACAATGTTGGTTGGTATGATGAAAAGCATTGATATGGGCATATCTTCCCTAGTTGAGAGGGAGAGATAGACACATCATTCTTGTCTTCTTGTGAATGAAGAATGGAGGATTGGGTAAGCATCTGGGGATTGATTCCAATACTCTTTGAGGATGTGGTGGGGCATCCAATATGTAAGAGTAGTCGAAGAGGAAATTCCTTGAGGATGTGTTATTCCAAAATAGGAATTGCCCTAAAAGGACATACCCTGTGAACACCCGGGTGGGGTGTGTGCCTTGAGAGACAATGATGATGGTGTCTATCAGTCATTGGTCTCTCCAACATTGTGTTTTGATCTTGTGGAGAGATAGAGTTGTTAGTCAAGGCCTTTCTATGTGACAATGTTGGTTGGTATGATGAAAAGCATTGATATAAGCTGAAATAAAAGCTTATGAGATGGCTTACCGGTGCAACTCTTCTTATGAGAATTCTTCAGTTTGAGAATGTCGAAGTACCTTGTATGGATTATGAATACCTCTTTAGTTAAGAGGGAGTGTTGAAAAGTGTAACTAGGTTCGGTCTTCATAATGACACATGTAAACATGATTTTATGTATTTGTTGTAAAGAGAAAAATAAATTTATTATTTTCATTCTCGAGGCATGGGCTTCATGCTCAAGGAAAATTCATTTTTATAGGTCAAGCACCCATTGAGTGCTTCTAGTGCTTGTCATTGAATCTACAAATCAATTGAATCATTGTCATGTATCGAAGACCCTTTTGGGCATATTGTATATTGTAAAGAAAATTTTATTTGAGTCAAAATTAGAGTCAAAGACCCTCCAAGACATTGTCAACGTGCAAGCAACAAGTCAGCCTACAAACTGTGACAAAAAGCCTATATAAAGGACTCGAACTCATTTGTAAAGGGCATCAAGCAAGTTTGTTGAAAGCACAAAAGAAGCACAAGTACAACCAACGAAGGAGAGAGAAACAAAAGAAGAAAACCGAATCTTTGAGGACTGTTTTAGGGTGAAATCTGTTCACACGTGAGAGGAGACTAGGGTAGAATTTGTTGCAGCAGAGCCGAAGTACAGTCACTTCAGGAGGCCAAAACAAGGTATCAAAGGTTCACATTGCAAAGCCAAATTTGTCAAGGAAGAAGGATTATCCCAAGCAAAGAAGAAGAGACTCACAAATCTGCCCTAAATTGTCCACACGTGTGGAACCACAGAGATTACAGGCAGGCCAAGAATTGCAGAGCTGTGACAGAGTCCGAGACTGTGAAGAGGAGCCAAAATTTGGAGAAGTGAGGCAAGTTTGACTTGGGTTGACTTCGTGAGAAGCAAGTTCTTCAAGGAGAGGTTTTGACTTGGTCTTGGAGGGGTCTTGGTCAAGGGTCAAAGGTTTTGGAATTCGTCAATTGAAGTTCTATAAGAAGAGAAGAATTCTTGTGGGTTTTCCTCTCAAGAGGAGAGGTTTTGGCCCTGGCTGATAGCCTATATCTTGTGTCCTCGTCTCATTATTCTTTATTGTTTGGTAGCTGTTTGATGATAAGAACACTAATTATAATAAAGTGAAAGAAGAAGATAATCAAGTTCAGAAAAATACGTCACAAGCAGCTATCAAAGTAAGAGAAATCACTTCATCTAGCTTCCCCTCGATTTCTCAACACAACAAAATCCCGTCTTATTTCACTCTCTTCCTGCCTCCTCTTTGTCTTTGCCTACATGATTTTTCCAACAAAGAAACGTTTAAAGCACATTAAACCCTGTCTATCCTCCTTGAAGTCATTCTGTAGCCAGGGAAGTTTGGACTTTGTGAATCCACTACCTTGTACAATAAGCATATTCCCACGTCCATATTGATAGAGTAGATGAGATTAACTGTTAACATTAATGGTATGGTTTGCGTGGTTCTTTGAGCTCCCATCACTTAGACACTTAATTTTTTTTTCAGGGTAAGATTGGTGAGACTCCTGTAACTGTGATCCATAAATATCACCCTGTAACATAACTTTTGCATATCTATTTCATGTTTTTTGAACAGCCTCTCCACATGAATCTTCTGCATGAATTTCGAAAACTGACCAGACTTCTGCTATCGACTTTGTTACCCTCCTCATCATTGTTCTTATATTATCTCTCAATCAGATTGCCAAATGTGGGCATGTTGTCCGAGTAATCAGTAAGGATTCTTGCCACCCTTTCCACCACACTACCCCGAGAAAACCCCAACCTACTTCAGAAAAGCACCCTTGGCCACAACCTTGTGGATGACCTCATCTCTTATTCTCAGCCGTCCGCCACATACTCCACATCTTCCAATCAATGGGTTTTATTCTTCTTCTTATTTCTATACTAGGAATGAAGTCAAATGTTCTGGCGACCTCCATTATTCATATCTTATATATCAAATATTTATGATTTCTTAGATCTCATTGAGCAAATTAAGTGAGCGTTTAACTGCTCCATTGATAATCTTAAGCAGAAAAGCATGCAAGATCTGAACTAAGAATTATAATTTATGGACAAAAGCAAATTCATAAAATTAAAAAGTTAACTAAGAAGGCACTATCTAACCTCAATGGTGGTTTGCAAAATATCATTTTGATGTTCTTAGGTTTAAATAGGTATGTCTTGGGTGTCAGTCAAGTCATATGTAGGATATTACTTAATTTGCATATGTTGATTTGCTTTTTCATTCTCTTCAATAAGTAGTATTGATTTTCTTTCTATTTTTTACAGCTGCAGTCAGTTCAAAAATAGCAAACAGTAAATCTGCAACCTCACCTGTAGCATTTCCATCTGAGCAGCAAATAACTATAGCTCCACCTCCGACTGGGCAGACAAGTGGTACGCAGTTGTCCAAGGGGCATGCCATCACAGACGAAGTTGTCACTTCTCACCCTAAGCCAGATGTTGGAAAGCAAAAAGAAAGGACCTCTACTTCAGCTCTGACACCAGTATCTGAAGGAAGGGTTCAAAAAGCTAGTGTGGGGTCCACACCAACAGACTTGCGCAGCCTATTAATTACGCAACTCACAGAAAACCCCAAGGGAATGACAATCAAGGTACACTGACTAAAGTTTCTTTACATCTTGACATGATAGAGAAGTCAGAAAATGCAAATCTTGCACCCAATAACCAAAAGTTACTTTATCAAAAAGCTTTGTGCTTTCCCTTTCTTGTTTTTATTCGTTCATACTTTGTTTGGCCTCCCAAATATTCATGTCAGTAATGAATTGCTGTTTAATTAGAAAAACAATTCTCTTAATGATTTCTAACATTGGAAAATATACAATGCATTCTTTTTCATATTTTTCAGTGTTTCGTAGAGAAAGTATGATGATAGATCTGCCTTGCACAAATTAGCAGAAAAGATATATTATTTTTGTGAATGAATTCATAAATAATGTCACTTGCCAACAGGCTATTGAGAAAGCAATTGGTGTCGGAAAAAAGATTGAGCCAGTGATTAAGACTGTGAGTACCATCCAGTGCTTTTGGGTGTACATGTTTCTGGATGCAAGAAAGTCATGTGCCATACTTTGATAGACTAGAATCGTAGGATGTGTCTTGAACACATTAATCTTAAATTTTCCCATTCTGACACTATTATTTTGGCTTTAGATTGCAAATTACCAGGCTCCAGGAAGATACATTCTGAAACCAGGTGTGGAGAAAGAAGGATCTGCGAAGCTCTCACCTTGTAGTGGAAGGTGAGAGACAATTTTATATCTTATCCTTAACCTCAGATTTTAGGACTACTTAAGAGACTCTAGGCACTCCTCATGGCTGTTGTCAAACGTTTTCCGTAGTCCTATTGACCTATTTTGGTCATTCATGAACATTATATAATTTATTTCACTTCATTTTCTTCAAGGTCTTGATTCCAGCATGTTTACTTTTGAGATTATGCTTGACTTGCCTTTGTGTGAATATTTCTGTACATATGGCCATTCTTATGATGTTTGCACAAATTAATTTCTTTTACTGTTATAGTGTATAAATAATTTCGGCAAAATCACCCGACTTATGATCCTGAAGATTCCATTTTGAGCACCGAACTCTTATTTACTCTAAACCATAACTAGAGATCTTTATTCTTAAATTTATAATACTCTCAGATGAATCCCTTTCCTCAATTTATAGTTTTTCATGTCGTAAATGATTTGATTATTGTCTTGACCTCTTTATTACTGTATGTCCTTCTCTTTGACTGTTTTAACTTTTCTTAACTGCACATCTCTGATTTTTATGTGATATAGATGCTTTTCAGGATATTGCATGCACGCTGCATAGAGTAATATATTCATGTCAGGAATGTCTTTCCATATTTGTCAATCTGATGGTTGCCCAAAGCTTAAAGATCCCTTGCTGGGTTTGCGATGCTAATGCTCCCACCAGGGTTCAATTCTCACCCAGGACACACTTGTGCTTGTCCTTGTGTTTGTTGCGCAATGGTACTTGCTAGAGTGGTTGAGGAGTGATTTTGGTGGAATAGATACTCCTTAGTTGTGGCAGCTTAGTCAAAGGTTTGCTTTCACGAGTCCACATCCTTGTGAACTCGTGTTGACTTGAAGCAGGCTATTAAATAGAAAATCCCTTCAATTCCCTGATAAATAAGAATTAGCAAGTTCTTTAAATGACACACTTCCTTTCGCTTACATTTGCTTTATCTATTTTGGAATTATATTGGCTTTTAATTATTGTATTCAATAATTTTTTGAATTTGGTTTGCAGCTCTCTTGAACGCCAACCCAGTGTCTCTCCATTGGTGGACATGTCACCGTTGTCAGACAAGGCTGGAGAACCAACTGGTGAGCAGCAGATGCACTCAACCCCGAAACAAGATTCAGACTTGAACATTGTTGATGAAATAGATGACCATCTGCACGAGTCTCCAGATGTGATTGCGAAACACAAGAAAGCAATTAATAGTGATGGAAGTGGCTCCAGCAGTTCCAGTGATAGTGGAAGTGACAGTGAAAGTGATAGTGGAAGTAGTGACAGTGGAAGTGATAGTGATCGGAGTCAAAGCAGAAGCAGGAGCAGAAGTAGAAGCAAAAGCAAGAGTAGAAGCCCAGCTGGAAGTGGGAGTGGAAGCAGCAGTGACAGTGAGAGTGAAGGTAGTTCTAGCAGTAGTGAAGAGTCTGATGTAGATATTATGTGTGATGATGATAAGTCTGACAATGAAGCTGAGACCATGAAGGATCTCAGTGATTCTAAACTAACCCCCTCCCATACTGACAGAGACGAGTTTGGTGAAAACTATAAGCAGAAGGTGATGATTGAACAAAAAAATAGTGGGCAACCCCCACAGTCACCAAGGAACTCAGAAGATATTGATGTTTGTGATGATATAGTTGAGGGAGAAGAGATCAGCAAAATTGCCCAACATTACATTGGAAAGATAACATCTGATGGTGAAGATGACACTGACATGGCTGTAGATATTGATTTGATACATTGTGAGGGAGAAATCAAATCACCTGAAGGGAAAATAACCATTTCTCCAGAACATCGTAAAAGAGAAGATATTCATAGTTCGATTGGTGTTCGAGGATCCAAGGGTGCACCTATGGATGAAAGCAATTTGTCAAAGGAGAATCCAATTGGCAAGACTCTGCAGAAATCTGAAAAGATGCCTAAAAACATTTCTAAGCATGGTCGTGATAGTAATCAAAGTCAGATAGGATCTGAAAAGTATAGCTCAAGACAGGATAACAGAATTCGAGCAGAAAAGAAGGATGAGTTGGATTCAGATATGAGAAGAAATCGAGATGTCACCTTATCTCAATCCCTCTTTGAATCTCCTGCTAGACCTGAAATTACCTCTAATAGAAAAGATCTTGAGACACGACAGGTTGCAAAAGTGATGAACAAAGCAAGGTTTACAAATGCTAACTCTGAAAGGGCTTTTGAACATGCAACTCCTGTGGGAAGGTCTGCCCATGATGAAGATACCTTCAGGGGACAGGCTTCTACAAGGGCTCAGACTGCTTTTGCTAAAGATTTGGATGATGCTGAAAGTTTTGATCAACATCTTGATGGACAGCAGTCATATCAAAGGCCTTTTGATTCTAATTCAAGAACAAAGGTTCCAGATGTTATGCAGGGTTCTGGGAGGTATGCTGACTCTTTAAATAAAGTAGGTAAACTAAATGACAGAGCATCAAGACCAGCTAATGAAAGCGACATCTCCACTGCCAAAAGCTCTAGTATGGAAGACAAAAATTCAAGATATGAAATGACACTCAAGACTGCACCAGATGATGATGTAGTGGCTAAAGAAAAATTCAATAATTCCAATTTTTCAAAGGAGAGTGAAAATGCAGAAAGATACAAGTCCATTGATTCACAATGCAAACGGCCTGTGGACCTAAGTGGGAGAAAGGATGCAGGATCATTGGGATTATCAGTTATGCGCAATGCATCAAAGGACACCAAGAATGTTGAGATTGAGAAACGCCAATTACATTCTGTAAAGGAGAGTACCCTGAAAAGGGAATATTCAGATCTAGAATTGGGAGAATTTAGGGAACCGGTGTCTGAAGAAGAGCCTCAAGAACCTAAGAGTAGATTTGAAAAATCACAAACAAATAGAGGTAGTATGGATGCTAAAGTAAAAAGTGGAGCTAAAAGGGAAGGTGAAAGCCCTGATGTTGCTAAAGGGCGCGCAATTGGAAAAGCAGTTCCTGAATTGAAAAAACTGTCGCCTTCTGAACCAGTTGAAGAATTCAGTAAACACGATGGACGAATTGGTAAAAGGATGCTGGAGGATGGAATGTCAGATCTGGTAAAACCTATTAAGAAGGCTGCATTTACTCAAGCTCGACAGCCCTTACACTCAGATCATACAGATGTAGAGCCTTTGTCAAGACACGAGATGACAGAAATGCCAGTGAAAGTTACCACTACTGAAATGACAAAGACAAGTCCATTTCGGGGGCCAGAAACTCAGGGAAGTTCTGGTTACAGAAAGACTCCTACCAGTGGTTTGCAGAAACCAGAATATAAAGGGAAGGTACAAGATGCCACAACATGTGACAATAAAGATGTTGTGCAAAAGACCAAGGGAAATATCAATCCGGTTGAAAAACGTAAAGAAAATACTAAAGGGGAAAACAACTCAATCCCATCAAAAAAGAAACCTGCACCGGCTGATGAAGGGCAGGTATTCTATGCTAAGTATGAGAAGGATAAAGCTGAACTCAGAGGGTCGATCAAGAACATTGAACAGTGAGTTACTCTTTTTCCTTGTCTTGCAAAAGTTTATGATATGATACAATTTTTTTAATACTTTTTTTGGTTTTATCTGATGACCAAAGTTTGTATTCCAGGTTCAAAGAGTATGTCCATGAGTTTCAGGAGAAATATACTTGTTACCAGTTGCTAAATACAGCCCTTGAGAGCGATAAGTAAGATTTATGTGTTCTTTCATTAAATCTTTTTAACCAATTTGGACTATGCATTTTATGTGAATTTTAATTGTTGTGTAGGACATGTTTTATTTTCTCCATGTTTTACATTTTTCGAGTATGTAGAGTTGGTTCCTAACAACTTAATGTCTGTGATAAAGCACATTTAGTTTATATGCATTAAGATGAAAACTTGGCATATGAATTGCATGCTACTGTCAGCTTTGTGAAGCTTCATTGGGTTCTAGTTATAGTCAAACCATAGAATACTTAATGATATATTTTGGTTTGTTGTAATCTCTATACCTGATTTGTTGATTTGAAGGGTCTTATTTTCCAGGGAGGACTTTCAAAAATTGGGAATAGATTTGCACTCTGCAAAAGATAAAGGCGATACACAGTTATTTGCTACCATTTCAGAACAAGTGAAGAAAGCTTACAGTCAGTGTGCTTTGGTATGTTTATTCATCTCTGCTATTGATTTTGGATAAAATTTTAAAAGCAGAACTTCAATTGCCTGCAATGCTAATCATACAAGTAGAGCCTGATGTTCATACATTCTTGATATGTGTACTTGCACATTGAAGATCTGCTATCCTTTTTTATATTTATCTTATAAGTTGAATTAATTACTAGTGAAGATTATCTTTTATGCTTATTTAGATATTGGTTTAGTTAGGTTTTATTTCCTATGCTTGCCTTCCTGAACATTTAGAATCTGGTTGCACCATTTATACAGACTTATTGTTACAAGAGCTAGAAACCCTAGATAGGGTTACATTGCAGAGCACATGAGGGAGATTAAACAACAATGCTCATTGATATTATGAATAACTGGTGCATTTATTACAATGAGATTCACTTTTCTTACAAAGAGTTCGAGGTGCTTATTTGTCCAAAACCCTAAAAGAAAATAATAACTGAAACCCAAGTCACTTAGATGACTTTATTACACATGTAATCCTTATATTCTAACATCCCTCTTAAGGCTTGTAGCACCGAAAACAAAATTTATTGAAATCAAACACACTAAATGAAACTAAAATGCCAGAAGGAAATGGAAATGGAAGCTGCTTATTTGAGCTCCATCAAGTTGTCTCATAACCCTCATAGAGGTGTTGCTCCTGATTCGATTTCTTGAGTTTGAAGATTCCACCTCCCGAAACTCCTGAATTATTGGACAACCATCCATATTGAGTAACATCGATAATGCTCCATCTGGCTATCTCAATGCCCTCTGTGAGGGTATAATTCCCAAGATCCACAAACTCTCAAACTATTTGGTAAGCCATCCATGTTGAGCTATATCTACATTAGATCCCTTCCTGTCTTCAAGATGTGAGCCTCTTAAAATGTGGGAAATTGTTAAAATTGGCAACTAGGGCCAAACTCCATGTGGGTCACCTCATTTATGGCAGCTGATATTTTTCCTAGATTCCTCTTGTCGAGAGATGTAGGATTGATCTAAAGATCATTCGATTCCGACAAGTATTTATGGAGATATGAATTTATTTGTATTTACTTGACAAATCGTCAAGGTCGGCGAGCAGTTAAATGTGTGGCACACATGCCCAGTGAATCATATAAATACAAGAGAGGTCGATTCTTTTTCTCACCATCTCATCTCACTCATTCTTCTCTCTCTTTCCTTAGCTTTGGGTTATACAAGGAGCAGCTCACACGTGGGAAGGAGGACGCATTAGGGTAAGGAGGACGCAGAAGCCATTGAAGGTCTCTTTGACCTGCGTTGACCAAGCGTTGAGTCATCAAGGGTGCGGTTTTGGTGTGGCTGCCTCTCCTAGGCATGCCGCAGATTTTGGCACAAAAATCGAGGGAATCTGTCCACAGGTTTGACTAGCGTTGACTGCCCTAGTTTTGGGTAGTAGGTTGACTTCAGTCAACAACAGTTCAACTGTGTTTTTGGGGTTGTTCAAGGGCTGTTTCTTCACGCTGTTCGAGGGCTAGTTGACTGGATATTGACCAAGCATATTGGAGGTCAATTTCAACTCATTTGACCAAGTTTGACTTCGCTGATCTAGGGTTTGCTGCTGCTGATATAAAATTACAGAACTCTGATTTTGTACAATTTCTCTCTGCTGAACTATTGAAGATAAAAGAAGATTTGATCAAAGGGTTTCCCTGCATTGGGGTTTGTCCCTGGCTAGTTGCCACATCTTGTTTCTCTTGTCTTGGCTTGTTTTCTGTCGATCGTTTAATGTTCTATCTGCACTTTACTTAATGTATATGTGATTGCTAATCAATGGCTAATAAGAAGAAAAGAAGTAAACTGCACTAAGCATAGAACATACCATAATTTAACAGAAATGCCATTTCTTTAGCAAAGTCACCATCACTGTTTGCATCTCGTGGATCTCCAACAACTACATTAGCAGCTATAAGTGGTTTTTCCTTAAGCTTTCCTTTGAGAACATTGTGGGCTTGAACTCTATAGTTCTAGACTGTACGACCTATTATTGCTTCTTTTAGTAGGATTGTTGAAGATCCATACAACTTGCTAGGTTGACACACATAGGAAAAATACCCTCATTCAACTCTCACTAAGTTCTCACTCTTTAAGCCCAACTCCTATCAAAACGACTGTGGGAGGCTTCCATTATATAAGTCCAGCCAATCGATATAAGACCTGTGCCTTGTGATGGGGATAAATGACTAAAGTGGAAGAGTTTAAATGCCATCCTACTAGTGAGGATAAATGACGATGGAAAAATCAAGCATGCGTGCATGCAACTTGAAGGTGAAGCGTATAATTGGTATATGTGGTGTAAAAAATCGGCATATTTGATTAGTTGGAGTAAATTTAAAGATGCTTTCTTTAAATGGTTCCAAGGTACCAAGGAAGAAGAATTCTTCACAGAACTCACCAAACTACAACAAAAAGGAAGTGTGGACAATTTTACTAGAGAATGGGAGACACTAGTCTTCGAGTACCCAGATTATCAGAAAAATACCTTAATCAATCATACCTCACTGGACTTAAACCATATCTCGAAAATGAACTTAAGCTTCATGACATTACATCTATAAAAGAAGCAAGATGGAAAACCAAAGTTGCATTAAAGAATGGCCTAAACCTGTTAACATCTCTAATTTAAGAATATTTTTAGGATTGACTAGATACTACCGACGATTTATTCGAAATTATGCCAACATAACTGCTCCTCTAACAAATATTTTAAAGATAAATTCATTCATATGGGATGATCAAGCAAAACAATGTTTTGAAATCTTAAAGGAGGTCATATCTTCATCACCGATGTTATCAACTCCTGATTTTTCAAAACCTTTTATAATTGAATGCAATGCTTCCAGGTTTGGATTAGGAGCTGTTTTAATCTAAGTTATCAGGATTCGGATACGGATACAAATACGGATACGGATCCGGATCCGGATCCTCTAGTTTTTAGAAAATCCAAGATCCGGATATGACAAGGATATGTCACGTACACAAAAACTAAAATATAATAATATTTTTAAAATTTTGAAAAACACTTTTAGAGCTAAAAAAGCAAATACTCCATGAAACCATCTAACCTTTTTAGAGAACTGAATGATAAATACGAAGATTGAAACACTGAAATGATGCATCCTCCCTCATACAAAGTAACAAATAGGATCATAATATCATAAATGATACTAGTAAATACATTTACATATTCTCAAATGGATCTATATCTTCTGCATATTGCAACTCTACATCATGAATAGATGATGGGGGTCCTGGAATGTAGGAAGCTGCATCAGTGGGCTGGACTGGTGGTGGAACAATATCCTCAAGTAGGTTGAGGTGAGTTATGGCCTTCAATGTCAGGTTCAAGTCAGAGATCTCAGGCTCCACATCCCACATCCTGCTCGGACCTTTTTTTTACTCTGGTTCAACATGTGATAGAAGACGAAGGTTGGAATGAACATAAACAAGATCCTCAGCCTTTGCTGCTCCCAGCCTGTTTTGCTTCACTGAATGGATGAAGCCATATGTACTCCAATTCCTCTCAGCTGATGAGGAACTAGCAACCTATGATAACAACCTAGTGGCTAGAGTAGAGAGATGAATGCTATCCCCACCATGGAAGCCCCACCAAGTAATAGGATCAATATGCCCTCGATCATCCATAGCTATTGGATCTGAAAAGCTACCAGTAGACTGTACAAACCAATGTTTTACGACTCCGACTCCGACTCCGACTCGGCCGAGGATCGACTCCGACTCCGACTCCGAAACGGTAATGACTCGTCCGGCTCGATTTCAATGACTCGGTCGTTGTAAAAAATACATTAAATATTTTTTTTTTTTATTAAAAAACATAATTTTAAATATTTTAAACATAATTTTAAAGATTTTCATTCATGTTTCCAAACACACAGCATTATAATATAGATGGAAGACAACTTTGTATCCATCTGGCCCACATTTGCCAAAAGAAACCTAGCTGCAGGCACCGAGGGTATCAAACCCTATTACAAGCTTTAAAGGGGACATTTACCCTTGACGCTGGGGGTTTAATAGATTTATTGTTGTTAATCATATATACTGATATTTTATTTACAGGCCTAGAGATGAATTTTTGAGGGATTGGTGTGAGTTTACATTGAGAATTTGTCATTTGTGACTATCCCTGTTGATTTACAGGCCTGATTATCTTTCCTTACCCTGGCCACTGGCTTATTGGGCATTATCACAGGTCTAAAAGGCTTATTTCTCTTTTCTGCAGCCTTGTTCAGCGTTGTCTCCCTCAGCCACCAGCGTCTACAGGGTCTCTTCCTTAATGTATACAGTACAGGGCCAATAAATCTGTAATTGCAGGCTCAGCGTTGCATTCTGAAGGGGTCACATTGCCAAATTGGAGTCCAACATTCATATCCAGGCTGATTCAATGTTCACTGTACCATATCTTAGGCCTGGTGTTTTCCTTTTGTCTCTGAAGCTCATTGTTAGTTGACTTATGCGATAGTAGATAGCATTATTTCTCTCTTTGTGAGTTATCTTTCAGATGCATTAATTTGTCAAATTGAAAAATCACTGTTAACAATAGCAATTATCTATCTCATTATATTGTGATTTCACTTGTCCTTCTTGCTGTCATAAAACGTCTAAGTGAAATTTCTACACACAGTACACATTAAGAGGCATCCAATTCCTATATACATCAGGCGGTTGTCAATTAATTAACTTAAGGACATTCGTTCATGATCATTGTTTGAACATTTTCTCTGGTCTGTTCTAACATCATGATCAATACAAAAGGCTGTTACAATATCTCAGCATTCTGAAGCTAACAGTGGTGAGAGCATGCTCCAATACGTCTAATTTGCAATATATAAGTCTCTGTTATGAATTTTTTTATCATTTACGCTGCCCAGCCGTCCCAACAGTGACTCGGCCAGCTACCCGGCCGGGTTGACCGAGTCACATATGACTCGGTCAATCGAACCGGGTAGCTGGCCGAGTCACTCGCCAGGCCTTTGACTCGGTTCGACTCGGCCGTTTTGTAAAACAATGGTACAAACCCTCCAAATTCTTGGCGGACTTCCATTGCAACTCCCATATCTTTATAAATTTTCATCAAAGTTGTCTTATATCCTTGTACCACTTCAGAATCTTTGTTTGGTGTTGTTCTACCAGGTAAAGATACAATTTTAGAATGATAGCATTTAGGGTGCAATGCATATGCCAAAAGGTGTGATGGTGTGGTCATTTTGTTCCACCTTTCTGTAACGATGTCCTTAACTAAATAATAGAATGTTTCAACTTTCATAAGGGTCATTTTCACTTGCCCTGATAATTTCCCTTATCCTCTCCAACATACTATCAATGTTTTCATAAACTTCCCCCAAGCAAGGTGTATCTGTATCAAATGCCCTAATCAAGGTCAAAATTGGTTCAGTGAACCGTAGAAGGTATTGGACCTTGTCCTACCATGCATCATCAAGAATGATGGACTTGATTTTTTGCTCTCTATCAGAAGTGGAAGTTCCATGATTCCCAAAGAGGGTCAATGACCATTGCTTGTAATGTTCGTCTCACCTCCACAAGTCTCTTTATGACAAGAGTGTGGGAGGCATATGACTGTCTAGAACAGCCTCCTTTGTCTAGATCTGATATGACTGTAACCAAAGATTCAGGCAAACTCGACTTTCTCCAATGTTTTAGTTACATTTTAATAAAATCAGACAGTCTAGTGCCAACTCATCAATTATGTCAAGATTAAATGTAATGAGTATGATAATTTGATTTATCCATGCCCGAGAAGCTTCCATGATTTGTTTCGAATAGTAAGCATGTAACTGAAGCTGCATGGCAAATTCAACTTGGTCATGAATGTACCCATACTCATCTGACATATTCAAATTTGCTAATATTTTTACTAAACAAGGAAAAAGGAGCTTGGTCTGGGTCATTCTACTGGAACTTGTGCAAGTAAGATTATGCATTTGGTGGGAGCCATGTTACAGGGATCAATTATTATCACGCCATGGCATATATAAATGTAATTGGCAAGGAAGAAATTATGCTTTTATCACCAAATAGTATGTATTTTGTGACCAAATAGTATGGTTTGGTATTTGATTGCCAGTGAGTTGGGAACACAATTTGAGCGTGAAAATAATATATTTTCTCAAGAAATTAGAGGATAGCATTGTGATCAGATTTCTGGGTTGTATATTAGCCTTGCTGTCTAATGTTAATTAGTATCCATGGATCCTGCCATATAAGCACCCAATAACATTCTAATCTGTTGATGATTTTTTTGAACTTATTTCTATTATCAGGAGTTGATATATGAATGAATATAAAATAGACATTACAATTACCTTTTTGTATACAGAGACACAAGCGGATGAAGAAGGTATTCATTGTGCTGCATGAAGAACTAAAAGTAAGTCCGTGTCTTTATTTTGAAATGCTGATTATCTTCTTGTTTTTCTGCCTGCCACAAAACTTGGAAGATTACCCTTGCACTTGTACTTTTAATTCAACCTTTGTGTATTTTAAAACAGAGCTTATGAAAATTATGCCCTAAATATTTATGCTTCGTGCACAGAACTTAAAACAAAGAGCGAGAGATTTTGATGCGAGGTATCACAACCAAATTCAAGGGCACGTATAATCACAAATGTTGTACCGTAACGTGTATATCTAGAACTGCTCCGCTATCGACTCTGTAATATCTTAAATCCAGTTCAATCAGTCTGAGGACGGAATTTCAGATATTTGATTATTGTGGCTCTTTTTACCACATGAAATATTTCCTTTCGTATTAGAGGAACTTGTACAGATATGAGGAATAGCGGTGTACTAATATTACCAATTTTTTAAATAAATCAGTTGGTCAGTTATTGTGGCCTACTATTTTTTGTATAGTAGTTTAACTTCACCATGGTTGGATTCTTCTTGAAATTCAGTAAAATATGTAGCAGTCAGACTGCTGTAACTTATTCAAGTCCTTTCATTTCTCTCAGCTTACCTGAGAAGAAGCTTTAGAAATCTGGGAAAGCTCTAATGTCATAATTTGAAGTTTGTCCCGGCTGAACAGTCTGACAGACATAAATACCATGTGTATGATTTAAGCACGTTCAAGAAGAAAAGTTGAATTTCTAGCCGTGTTATACATATATCATCTAGTTGGAAGGTAACTTGTGGGTACTAAATGACCTGGTAGTAAAACATCTTGAAAGACTTTCAGATTGAGAGGGCAAGGCTTCAAGTCGAAGTCAAATTAGTTCTTGAAATCCCGTTTGAATAACCTCCTGCACTAAATGATTAATGATTAGTTCTGATGTAATTTTGTGAACAGGTGATAGAATATCTGGAAAAGGATCAATGTTATATTGACAGGTGGCATCTTAGAGATGCTAGGGTGGCAAGCAGTTTCTGGAGTTCTGTTTCAGACAGGCTCAGGCGATGGTTTAATTGCCCATTGGTTTTGTTTCATGCGAAATATATATACTTGATAGCCAATCCTTCTGTGCTTAACAACTAATAAATGTTTTGTTTGCTGCCATTTTGTATATTTGTTACTGTTAATTAAAAAGATCAAGCGCCATCGAATTGGTCATTGTTACATTGCAGAAGCACTTTGATTTTGGATTACAGACGTTGGAAAAACGGTACCAGAGATAAAATTTATTAAACACTGATTTGCAGGAGTGGCAAGTCATATTCTCCTGTTTAAAGTTTTGCACAATTTGTTAATAACAATATGTAATGGTAAAGAACTAGTGATTCTCGGAAACTGTTTCTGGCAAAGCTAGAAACCCATCTCTTGTTTCAAGGCATCTGATATTATTTTTCTATGGAAGGTAAGAGCCGCCCCTTGTTTTCCTCATAGAGCATGCAAGAGATCTTGTTGATCCATCTCAGTCTTCTTTTGCAAGATCATATTTTTTGGTAACTCCATGCAAGAGATCTTGTTGACTAATTTCAATCTTATTTTGCAAGATCATATCTTTTGATAATTTTGCTTTGGCATCTGATATAAGTCTTTTTTAGGAAGGCAAGAGTTGTCCCATGTTTTCCTGATACAGCATGGGTGGATGAGAGTAATGCATAGACTTTGTAAGCACTGTTGCCTACTTTTTCCATCACTTTCAATCACTGATATATTATGGTGTTGATTTTCTTTCTAGACATCTACAATCTTTCTGTAACGAATATATGCAACAGAAATATTCAGAATATCTGAAATACGTAAATATCCATTATAGGACAAGTAATATATTTAGATAAGAAATTGAATGTACAAGAGATGATATATATGTTGTGGCTACAAATGAGGGCCCTGCTTATGTACTAGGTAAGATACCCCTTCACGAATATTCATGTCTCAACCAGCAAACATGTCCTTTCATAACTTATTAGTCTAAGATACCCCTTCACGAATAGTCATGTCTCAACCAGTGAACATGACCTTTCATAACTTATTAGTCTATACTTGTTAATTATTATATATATTGTTATTATTATTCATATTATATATTTATATTTGTTACGCTTTCCTCATTTAGGGGCAATGAAAATCCATCTCCTACCCTAAAGATCTTTTTTGATTTTGTATTGGTCATGCATAGCCTTGAACTTTTTCTGTGATTCTTTTAGTGTCTCTTGTACTTGCAAATGGATGCATGTGAAATTATTTATAAACATTTTAATGTTAATGCTTCTGTAGCATCTTCCCTCTCTGTTCCATGTTGTGATGCACAAATCTATAGGTGAAAGTAACAAATATACAAAACAAGTTTCAAAAGGAGATCCACTAGCGGAAGTGCAAATTTTAGATATGTTCTAGCAATTTAATTCAATTTTCACAGTTAGCTCAATATCTTTTCCAGATTAGCAATCACATCAACATTAAAGTAAACTGCAGATAGAACATAAACATAAATAGCAGAAGACAAGCCAAGACAAGAGGACACAAGATGTGGCGCTAGCCAAGAACAAACCCAAATGTGGGGAAACCCTTGATCAATTCTTCTTATATGTTCTTCAATAGTTCAACAGAGAGAGAGAAGAGAGAGAGAGATAGTACATTTACAACAAAAGTCAACACTTTGACTTATCTAGATAAGTGCATAGATCATCTCTTAAGAAGATGATACATGAGATCAGTTGAAGACATGCTGCTTCAACTGATTCTCCAAGGTGACTCCTTCACGTATCATTGCGTTGCATCTTGTCATCATGCTGCACCCATCATCACAATGCTGGACCTCATGACCATGCTGTACACTTCATACTGCTGCACCTGATGCTGCACTGCTGTCCATTGCTGTACCATGCTAGTCACTGCTGTCCTATGAGGCATACAACTGTCCCACTGTTCATTCCAAGTTTGCTTGCTGTCCCATGCATTTTTGCAGCGCTATGTAGCCTGCTGTCCCATGTATCTTTGCCGCACTAGTCACCTTACTTTCCCATTTACTTTGCTGCACTAGTTAACAACACCATGTAGCTATTTGTCCTATTTAGCATAATGTTGACCCACTGTTAGTGACATGGCCATTCCATGTTTTCCTGCTTGCCATGCTTTACATGCTCTTTGCCTTAGCATACCTTTGCTGCTGTCTAATAGCCTTGCCATACTACTGTTCATGACGCTGCACTACTGCACTGCATCACTGGTTAGGGCATCACCCTACAACCCTTTATCTAGTTGTTGGCTACAATCTCACACAACAGTTGTTGGAGCTTTCAACCTCTCTCCAAACCTTCACCACACTGCCCTAAAACAACGTCAATCTGTCCTTAAGCTTTGCAGCCTTACAACCCTTCAATCCAGCCCTTAAACAATACTTGTGAAGCCCTAAAACAGATCCGTTGCACCTATAACAACTCGACTTCTCTTCCAGAACTGCCACGCTGCTCCTCGACCTTGACACTTGCTATTCCTCGGCCTAGTCTGCCCTTTTGTTCCTCGACCTAATTAGCCAACCCTTAACTTACCCTAAAAACTGCTCTTTCTCACCACGCTATCACCACAGCCCTTCACGCTGTTTAGGGCAGCCTCCATGCTGTCCCTTTGACCCTTCATACAACGGTTAAGGCTCTGCTGTCCACACAGCTCTTCACGCTGTCTAGGGCAACCTCTTTCTTGGCTGTGTAGAGGCTGGCGTATAGGCTAGGGCTTCTTCTTGATAGTGTTAGTAGTGCTTAAGCAACGTATTCCTTAGACTGTGTAGATACTAGGGTTGTCCTCCTTGTAGCGTTAGGGCTTCTCACTTGACTGCATTCTCTAGATTAGGGCATCATTTTTCTTCTTGACTGTGGCTAGTGCAACCTCAATCCTCCAACGTCTAGGGCTTCCACTCCTAGATTTCTCTTCCACTAAAAACCCAAGACAAGTGGAGAGAAATCAAGATAGAAGTGTGTGTGAGAAATGACTCTCAAGTCATCTCGTTTTATACTAAAACATTGAGCACATGTGGGGTTTATTTGGTTGCTGGCCGACCTTGTCAAATTGTCTTATAACACAAATAAATTCATAACTCCATGAATACTTATCGGAATCGGATGATCTTTAGATCAATCCTACACCTCTCGATGAGAGGGATCTAAGAAAAATATCAGCTGCCATACATAAGATGAGCCGCATGGAGTTTGGTGTTGATTTGCGGTAGCATCGGATGTGCTCTAGCCATGAAATTTGGTGGCGAGGTTGGGGCACATGAGATCTTGAATACCCAGAAAGGGTTTGGGCAGATTCTAAATAGATCAGGAGATATTAAAATAATTAATATTTTAATGGAGTCCCTAAGTCTAAACTTAGGGGAAATAAAATATTAATATGTATTAATATGAATCTGTGTTAGAGTGGTCCAAAATACATGGATCAAGCTAGATCTAATCTTAGCCGTTGATTAGGGACTTAATATCGGCCATTGAGATGTCAACAAGAAAAGTATAAGAGGAGGCTTGAGGGTCACTTGGAGAACACACTAGAGGATCAGTCATTCTATTATCTAGAACGTGGTTTGTTAAGAGAGATAGAATCAATGATCGAGAGAGCAGATGAGGGGCATTGATTACTGAGGGGCATTGAGTACAGAGAAACAGAGAAGGCAGAGATTGTGCCGGGAGAGCAGCGCAGCAACCAAGGAGGGTGACACAGAGCTAGCAAGCGCTCACGCAGGGCCACGCATAGGCAGCCAAGTGCTGCGCAGAGCACCAGAGGGGCCAGTGTAGCTGACGTAGAGGCTCCCAGAGCTGACGAAGAGCCTCCTGGGGCTGACACAGGGCAAGAAAGGCTGACGCAGGGCCAGGTGGGACAGAGAGGGGCTGATGCAGTCCAGATTGGGTAGACGCTGGGGTTGCAGGAGCAGTTTTGTGCTGAGAAATTGCCGGAAGGATTTTCCGGAGTTTCAGCCAAGAGATTTCTCTCAAACTGTGAGGTATAGCTGCTAAGGAAATTCTCTGTTAGGTAGGCCAATTTCGGCACCCAGATTGTACTCTGATATTGCTTAATAAGAAAACCCTCAGATAGCTGCACTGGTTTTCTCGCATTGGGTTTTTCCGGGGACATTGGTCCAAAAATAATGGTGTCATGTGGTGTGTTTGTTCTTGTTTCTTTTAGTCGCTGATCTGTAATATGTTGAGCATGCACTGGTGTTTATTTTCAATATTTACATTGTAAATAACTTGTTAAGTAACATAACAAGTAGGTAGGAATAAATTAGATAAAGTGCATGGAGGGTTTCTGAACTAAGTTAGAAACTTCAACATGGTATCAGAGGGTGATTGCAGATAATAGGAAGACTAAGAAACATCAATCGAGTGGAGCAATAACAACAGAAAACAACTATCCCGAGGTGACAAAAGCTGTTTCTAGCAGCGCAGAGGCCAAGAGGTGCGACTCAGAGCCAGTTAGAGCCACACAGAAGAAGTTGGGAGTTGCGGAGAGCCTTAGAGAGGCCAGTGTTGCTGATGCAGAGGGCCATGGGGCTGACGCAGGGCATCCCAGGGCTGACACAGACACATCTGGGGTGACGCAGAGCCAGCGTGAGGCAGAGAGGCGCCGACGTAGTTCATAGAGAGGCAGTTACCGGAGTCTAGAAGGCTGCAAAAATATTGCAGCGTGGAGCTGGTGAGGTACTATAGTCAGAACAATACCTGATAGAGCAGGGCCAGAGGAGTTGTTACCGAGGGTTTCTAGCCGAGGAACTTGGATTAGCAGTGCAGTTGCACAAGATGATCAGAGTAGGGGACATCTCGACAAGTGATAGAAGGATTTCCACGAGGGAAATCAGGACTCAGAGGGAGTTCGGAAGAGAACTTCCATACGGGAAGTAGAGACTCAGAGGAGTCAAACAGAGAACTACCAAGAGGGAAGTAGAGGAGCGTCATCGCACTACATGGGGTAAGAGACCAGGATAGGCTGGACGGAGCATCGAACTTCGCAGTCTGGAAGGCCATAATCTTATCAGTGCTTGACAGGAATCATGTCAAAAGCTTCGCCTTGAAGATTATAGCTATCCCAGTTGACCCCAATGATAACAAGTACGAAGAGGCGATGGCGAGGGCTAAGTGCATTATCCTTGACGGCGTCAAGGATCATGTGGTACCACATATAGCCGAGAAGGAAACGACAATTGAGATGTGGGAGGCTCTCAAGAACCTGTACCAGCATACTTCTGTGCAAAGAAGAATGTTGCTCGAGAACCAAATGAAGTTGTATCAGATGAAGGGGGGTCAATCGATTGACACCTTCCTTGGAGGACTGAATGAAATTCGAGACCAGTTGACTGCTATAGGAGCGACACCAGATCAGGATCTTATGGTGAGGACAACCTTGAATGTTGTCTCAGAAGATTGGGAAGTGTTTGTCCAGTGTATCTTGGGCAGAGGGACTCTCTTACCTTGGGACGAGATGTGGGCAACTCTTCGCCAAGAAGAGATCAGACGACAGTCGAAGACAGGTAGCAGCAGCAAAGGGATCAAGGTCAAGTAGGAGGAGGAGGATGTGGCCCTAGCATTTGAGGGAAAGCAGGAGAAGCGGAAGAAGAAAGATCTCTCCAAGATCAAGTGCTTCCACTGTGGGGAGATGGGTCATTGTGCGACCCAGTGCCCAACGAAGAAGAGTAAGGGAGAGTCTTCCGAGACTGAGGCAGCACCAGCGCGGGCAGAGAAGGAAGTTTTGATAGATGATCACTGTGCCATGAGTGCACACACGCCACTTGAGCGGAAGTGGGGAGACATCGAGCTGTAGTTAGGCGGACTACATGCGATGAGGGGCATGATCCTTGAGGTACGCAAACTCTTGGATTAGACCTTGCTATAGGAGCCCCGACGAGTAGTAGGACTGGCTAAGTGGGTAGAGACGGATGCGGATGAAGCGACAGAGAGAGCTACAGTGCAAGAGTCCCAAGACAACACAGAGCTAGCAAGCTGCAGCAGTGCGAGAGGCACAGGAGTGTTGCACCAGTGCAAGAAGGCACAACGAGGTGTGCAACGGTGCGAGATGTAGGGAATTGTTGCAGCAACGCAAAGGTCAGAGAGGGAGCACTTGTCAGCGGCAGAGGGAGCTTCAGCATCAGTGGGTGTTTCTAGCCCAACAGGGAGGTCAGTTGGGAGATCAGTGACTTACTTCTTAGTAACTGAGTTGCAGTGCATCAGTGGGCAACACGATGCAACATGATGAGAGGAGGTGCATTGCGGATGCAGTGCTGGGAGAAAGGACCAACAACAGCACTGATGCAGAGGGAGCTGTCATACAGATGCAGCAGTGGCAGTGGTAGAACCATGGGCAGCTGTACAGGAGGCAGTAGTGCAAAGGATGTTGGGCAGGAAGGCCTAGCATCAGCACAGGTGCCAATGCCAGATGATCAGAGTAATACTCGTGAGGAGTATTGCTAGAGCACAGTCCTCGCTAAGAGGGAGTGTTGATTTGGGGTAGCATCGGATGTGCTCTAGCGATGAAATTTGGTGGAGAGGTTGGGGCACATAAGATCTCCAATACCCAGAAAGGGTTTGGGCAGATTCTAAATAGATCAGGAGATATTAAAATAATTAATATTTTTAATGAAGTCGCTAAGTCTAAACCTAGGGAAAATAAAATATTAATGTGTATTAATATGAATCTGTGTTAGAGTGGTCCAAAAGACATGGATGAAGCCAGATCTAATCTTAGCCATTGATTAGGGGCTTAATCTCGACCATTGAGATGTCAACAGGAAAAGTATAAGAGGAGGCTTGAGGGTCACTTGGAGAACACACCAGATGATCAATCATTCTATTATCTAGAGTGGGGTTTGCTAAGAGAGATATAAGTGATCGGGAGAGCAACTGAGGGGCATTGAGTACAAAGAAATAGAGAACGCAGAGATTGTGTTGGGAGAGTAGCGCAACAACCAACGAGGGTGACGCAGAGCCAGCAAGGGCTCACGTAGGGCCACACAGAGGCAGCTAAGTGCTGCGCAGAGCACCAGAGGGGCCAGCGTAGCTGACACAGAGGCCCCCAGCGCTGACGCATGGCCTCCTGGGGTTGACGCAGGCCAAGAAAGGCTGGCGCAGGGCCAACGTGGGACAGAGCGGGGCTGACGCAGGGCCAACGTGGGACAGAGCGGGGCTGACGCAGTCCAGATTGGGCAGACGTTGGGGTTACAGGAGCAGTTTTGTGCTGAGGAACTGCCGGAAGGATTTTCCGGGGTTTCAGCCAGGAGATTTCTCTCAAACTGTGAGGTATAACTGCTAAGGAAATTCTCTGTTGGGTAGGTTAGTTTCAACACCTAGATTGTACAATGATATTGCTTAATAAGAAAACCCTCAAATAGCTGCATCGGTTTTCCAGCATTGGGTTTTTCTGGGGACATTGGTCCAAAAAAAATGGTGTCATGTGGTGTGTTTGTTCTTGTTTCTTTTAGTAGCTGATCTGTAATATGTTGAGCATGCACTAGTGTTTATTTTCAGCGTTTATATTGTAAATAACTTGTTAAGTAATATAACAAGTAGGTAGGAATAAATCAGATAAAGTGCATGTAGGGTTTCTAAACTAAGTAAAGTTAGAAACTTCATCATTTGGCCCTAGTTGCCAATTTTAACAGGAAGTGTGCATTGCGTTGTTAAGAGTGTTGAATATTGATCAAAATTCTCATCCTTGAGCCATGGACACTTTTGATTACAACCCCTCAAACACTACACCAAGGAGATCCACTAGCGGAAGTGTGCATTGCGTTGTTAAGAGTGTTGAATATTGATCAAAATTCTCATCCTTGAGCCATGGGCACTTTTGATTGCAACCCCTCAAACATTACACCAAGGCCTTGTTTACCACTTTTGTTTTTGGATAAAACACTTTAGTTCTTTTCAGTTTTATATACATTTTATCCCACAATGTAGTTCAAAAGGCATCAAGGAATTTGGTATGCTAATAAGAAATTGTGTTCCTTGGTATATCAAAATGCACTCAACCTTGTGCAAAATCAAGCGTGTTGCTTCTTGTCTTTTGATAATTTGTTACAAGGCAATTGGTTGCATGTCTTGCTAAATCTGTGCACTACCTACCACATAGCGATAGTCAAGTACCTTCGACAATTCTTCACAAATCACCAATATAGTCTATTGAGATATTTTTTCTTCACAAACCACTAAGAGAGTCCATTGATATATTTTTTCATACCTTGGTAGGTATGGACAAGGACTAATAAAATCCTTGCTTCCTATTATTGGGTTTAGAAGGACAACAAAGGATGCATTCTCTAATGAACCTCAATTTTTTCTCTTGCATTATGGGTTATTACAAAGTATCTTTTCAAGTTGGGTGTGTTTTTTGCAACAACAATAATTGACAAATTGAGCCTTTCTTATATGTTGTATTTCTTTTTTAGGGATACAACTTACCCAATTTATTGTGCAATGTCCTAGGCACTGCATCAACTAATCAAAACATAATATCTTTCACATAAAATGTGCTTAATTTTATCATTATTAAAAACAAAACTAAGATAATGTTCCCAACATATTCACATCTTATTCACATGAACATTCCTTGATCATACACATATTTTTCAATAAGGTTACTCACATTATCAACTCTTATTACATATATAATTAGTTCATTAATTGTAATTCAAAGTCACAATAACATTTTCCATATCTAAACAATTTGTAATATACACTCATGTCCTTTGAGGTTCTATTTAAGGTTTATACACACCCATATATGTCATAACCATATCACAATGTTTACCTCATTATGTTTGCGAAAGGATTAATTGCAATTTCAAGGATTTAGTTCAAGGAACATAAGCCAAGATAGTTACACCGACACTTGAGGGCAATGACATAAGAACACCTTATTGAGTTTTTATTAAAGATTTTATTTAGAGTAGCCAATAATTGTTCCCTTTGAGTTCAATGCCTTATGTTATCATATAAACCTTCACTTCAAGCATGGAGTTCCTAAAGCACTTTCAGTTACCTATCCGCTATGAGACTGGGATAGAGCTCCTTACTTCATTTCGTCAGGATGCCACCACCCACATCTCCGACCATATTCATGAATGGAGACGTAGGCGGAGGTTAGTCAAAGCTCCCATCCCTGATTTTCTCTTAACAGACTAGTTCTGTAAGTCCTTACTTCCACAAATAGCTAGAGATGTAGCTGTAGGTGGTGTGGTCATAGAAGAACAATCCATACGTTGTGCCTAACACTTAGATTTTATTTATTCACAGTCTGGAACTCTTTACGACCCAATCCCCCATGCTCCTGATAACCCCAATGCTTCCACCACTTAGCACCGTGGAGTGCAGACTGATGGGATTGTCGGCGTAACCTCTGGGGCCGCTATAAAACAACTCAGTGGTTTCATTGCTGTTATAGATATACTTGGGCACTGCAACAAGTGAAGGTATAGAGCTCCTTACTTCAAGCAAGACTTTGATTTACCTAAGAGGGAGGTCACTATCATTGCACCAACCATCTTTTGCATTTTAGACCAACTATCTTCTAGCTCCAGGGGGGCTTCTCTATAACAGGATTACTAGAACTTATGCAACAAGGTCCAAGGTGAAATGAAGAGAAAGTTCAAGCAAAACAATTTTTTGTGAGTTGAAGAAAATAAGGTTGATGGATACACTAAAGACTAGTGTCTTTCCATTGGGCAATGAGGTTAAATCATGGCTCAAAAGGAATGTTGTTCTATTAGGGAAACGAGAAAAATATTGCTGTAAAGTACAAGTTATATAAGCTCTTTCATTCTTGTGCCAAACTTCAAAGATTTATTGAGGAAGACTGCTAATCAAGATATACTCAAAAGGTTACGAAAGTTATACATATTGGGAAAGGATTAGAAATGCATACAACCAATATAGAGAAACATGCATCAATATAGAACATTCCAATGATAAACACAATAAAAGTGTGATGAACTTACCCAATTCATAACCATGACGCTGAGATTTCATTCACATAAGGGAAGCATAAAGATTTAAAAGACTTCCATAGCCATTAAGCAAATTGATTATTCTTTCAATACATTTAAAAGATATTTGATTAAGCACCAATGTGTTTCTTCTTGATCCAACCATAAGAAATAGTGAATAGGGCAAAACCTAATGTAAGATTGAGCTCCATCTTCATTTACAATAGAACAAGAATTGTTTTCTTAGATCCACCAATTTTTTAATAAATGCAATGGAATAAACTCTCCAACGACTTCATTACTAAAAGTAGCAATGATTTGTTGAGATCATCTTTCTTCTCCAATAAGAATCAATAAAGCATTCTAGGAAAACAATACAATATTGGACTTAATTAACCAATTCCATGAGACAAGTCAATAAAAATAGAATAAGGGAGTTGGTTATCAACAATTTCCAAAAATAGGTAGTGTGAGATCTCCAAGTGAAACACTCCATGAATGAATGAATTTCATGTGTGACTCCTCAAAATTGATGGATTTATAGCTTTCCAAAGTGAGACGAAATCCATAAAAGAATGTGCAATATCATGTAAAACCCTCAATAAATGGTACATGTGGCATCATGATTGAGATGTCCAATCAATACTAATGTGATGGAGGTGGAAGAAGGCTCTAAATGTGGAGTGCTCTAACTTATGCATGAGTAATGTAACCAAGGAGCCCAATGACCAAGTCAAGACCCTTTGAAAGTGGACGTGTGGCTATACAAGATTTAATGATTTGAAAACTGCCACGAGTATTCCATTAGACAATTCATCACAACATCTCTGATAAATAAATTTATTGAACTTCAAAATCTATACTATTGAGGGAAATTTTTTTCCTTAAATTTATAAAATTATTAACTCATTGTTTTCGTGTATGCATGCAAAATATAAATATGCAAAAAATAGAGATTAAATGGAACAATCACTCACAAAATCACAATAAAACAAGATATGACCTAGGAAACCCTTTTAGGAGAAACCTTGGTTGGAATGTGAGGCTTCTTTGCCCTTTCTTTCTATAAATGGAAATGGATGCAAGTACAAATTAGTAAGACCTATGAATCGCTGGCTACTACATAACACAATTCTTCTTAGTTCACTCTCCCTCCATCCACTCTGAATGACTCTGCTGTATATGGAACAAAATGCACTCGAATAGAATGGAACCCCTTCTCCTCCTAGGGGCTTAGGTATAATACCACCTAATAGTGTTTAAGTTTGACTCAACTCTTAACTAGAGTTATAATATTGAGTTTTTTAGAGTCTTTTTCATTACGATCGCCTTGCTAACCCCTCCTCCATGAATATTGGGACCTGACATGGCACCCTCTCGAATCATGGTGGTCAAAATAGAAAGGTCAACTTTTGGGTGCCATAAATTTTAGATACAAACTTTGTATGAGGTATTTCTTGTGCTTTTGGAAAGGTATAGGAGTGTAAAATAACACTATCTTGCGCTTAAGATGCAAAGTTTTACCCTAAAAAATGTCATTTAATGCCTCAAAATGGTTTCAGAAGGTTTTAAACCTCAATTTTCCACACTAGTTCACAAGGTAAAAATGATCTTGTGAGCTAGTTCCTCTAAATTATCCACTCTAAAAGCATCAATATGGATGGAAAATAATATAATGACTAATCTAGGTCATACCTCCCCATTTTTGGAGGCTTTTGGTGCCCAAAAGATTTTATTGAATGAGCTGAGGAAAATTTTCCTCTACCTTCTCTCAAGTGTACCATTTAGCCTTGTCTCGAAACTGTTCTTTCAACCTAATTTTCCAAAGTTCATGTTGCCCCTATCTTGTAGTTTCAGAACTATTTTACAAAATTGTATCATTTGTTTTCCTCTCTTGAGCATCTAGCGCTAAGTCCTCTATAAAAGGGAGGATTTATTCATCTTCTTGATCTAATATGGAAGGCTAATAGAGTTTCAAATTTTCAACATTCACCATTGAGTAAATCCATATGTATGGGAGTACATTGAGTCCATAGACATTATCTCCCACCTATTCTAGTGTCTCGAAGGAAATGTATTGCAGAGCCTTGATTTTCTTACCAAGAACCTGCAGCCTCAACTTGTTCAATTGCAACCATACTCTGTCCCCCACCTTGAATGACTTCACTATTTGGCGCTGATCATGCATAGCCTTGTACTTTTCTTGTGATCTCTTTAGTGTCTCCTACAATTGCATATGGATTTGCTTGATCTTTTCAACAAATTTCTCTACCCTTAAGACATCCCTAGTGAGATCCTCCCTCAATCTTCATTGCTATCCATGTGCAATGTCCAAAGGTGAAGGTGGTGAATATTCAAAACAAGTTCCAAATGGGGACTTACAATTTGAAGTGTGGACTTCTCTAGTGTTGTATATATATTGGATTTTCATCACAAGTCTTTGGGTGCTTATGATTGTAAACCCTCAAAAGTTGCACCAAAATCTTGTTGAATATTGTTTTCCCATTTGTTTGTGGATGGAATGCTATAAACCTCTTCAACTTCGCATCCATCTTCTCCCAAAATGTAGTCCAAAATGCACTGAGAACTCTTGTGTTCCTATATGAAGTGATGCTCCTTGGTATCCCAAAGTGCACCTAGTCATATCCAAAGAATAAGTTCACTACTTCTTTCCCTTTGATGGTCTTTCTATAGGGCATAAAAACAAACATCTTGTTGAACCTGTCAACTACCACATATAGGTAGTCATTTCCCTTCTTGGTTGTTGGTAAACCTCTCACAAAATCCATGGTAGTGCTTTCTCAAAGACGAGTGGGTATAGGAAAGAGATGGTATAGACCTTAGTTCCTATTACTATGCTTGTTTGTACAATAAAGCATGCATTTTCTTGTGAACCTAGCTACCTTTTATTGCATCTTGGGTTAGTATGCATACCTCTACAAGTTGGCCATTTTCTACCCAACACCAAAATGCTTTGCAATGTTAGAGGTGTGAGCCTCTTTGATCAACTGTAGTTGCTCACCTTTGGGAACAAGTAACTTATCTAACCTGTAGAGTAACCCATTTTGGATATGGTAGTCAACTGTGTTGTCACTATCATGCACATGAATCTGCTTGCCTTTGCAATGGATAAAACACCTCATTGAAATCCTATCCTCTTTATATGCCTCTTTGTATGCCTCATGGGTGAAAGGCTCCATGCGAGTAAGAGTTCCCAAAGTTTTGATATTTGATGTGGGTGGCCTTGAAAGCATTTCAACCAATGTGTTTATGTTTCCCTTCTTATACTTGATCACTAAATGAAACTATTATAAAAACCCCATCCAATTGTAATGCATGCTCTGTTATAACTTGCTTTGGTCCTCCAGGTATTGTTGTGGCTGGTGATCAGTGTAGATCGCTGTCTCCTTTTCCATCAGATAATGTTTCCACTTATTAACAACTTGTACTAGGGCATAGAGTTCCTTGTCATATGTAGGGTAGTTAAGAACCACCCCATGAAATACTTTAGAATGGTAGCATACAAGACTATCTCCCAACATCAAGGCTACTCCCATAACATATCCAATTGCATTTCTCTCCACTTCGAAGGGATGTTACAAGTTTGGTAACCTCAGAACTCGTGTTTGATTGATCTTCTGCTTTAACTCCTCAAACGCCATTTGTTGACCCTTTCCCCATTGAAAAATCTGACCACTCGCTATTATGGCATGGAGTGGTGCTGCTACTGTTGGAAGGCTATGAATTTCCTAAGGTGTTGTGTTGCCCCAACGAAACTCCGTACACTCAAAACATTATTAGGCACCAAACACTTCATGATGGCCTCCATCTTGGAAGGATCTATTTCAATGCTCCACCTATCACATATTCCAAATTCATCAAAGACAACTGTGCAAACTCACACTTCTTGAGAATTTGCAGCTATGGTGCTTCTTCAATGTCTCTAGCACCCACATCAAATGTGAGATATGCTTCTCTCAGGTAGCACTATATATCAGTGTATCATTCAAATGAACAATAACAAATGAATATATAGAAGGGCACAATATAGTATTCATTAACCTCATGAACATCACTAATGCATTACATAGGCCAAACAACATAACTAACCACTCATGGAAACCTTGTCTAGTTTTGAAGGCGGTCTTCCTAATATCTTCTTCTTTGACTCAAACATGGTGATATTGACTTTAAGTCCAGCTTGGTGAAGTATTTTACTTACTGCAGCTAGTCCAACATATTATCTATCCTTGATAGGTGGTACTTGTTCTTGAGCATAACATTTTTGACACCCTGTAATCAATACATATTTGGCAAGTCCCATCCTTTTTTGGCACAATTATGATGGGTGACCTACATGGCGAGGAACTTAGTTGAATGTGGTACTTGTTCTTGAGCATAACATTTTTGACACCCTGTAATCAATACATATTTGGCAAGTCCCATCCTTTTTTGGCACAATTATGATGGGTGACCTACATGGCGAGGAACTTAGTTGAATGACACCCTCTTCCAGTGGTTGCTTCTTCACTTTGTTTAATTCTATAACAAACTTCCTACACAACCTTATGTTTGGCAACAAAGAGTGTGACAACAACTGGATATAATTCTCCACTTCCCTTTGGCACCCCTTTAGGCTCTTGGAACACACCCATGGAACCTTTTGCTTTGACCCACTTGATTACCCTTTCTTCTAGCCTATGTTTTCCAAGTATCGTGCCTATACAAAAGCCTCATCCATCGTTCTAGGTTTAAACATCACCACTTTATGCCATTTATGACTGTGTATACCCCCTAGATATTTGTGGAGTGTGTCTAGGTTCTTTGGGGAGATACCCAACATTATTTCCATATTCCTAGATTTTGCTTTGCACTCTTGTACACTTTTCTTGCTTCTGCTTGAAGTAATCCTACTAGATCCACTAGTCCTATATATATTCGATAGGGTAGAACATTGACATTATGAGAGTTTTGAAATCCCACCACTTAGTCACTGGAAACTCTTCCTCCATTGTTAGGGTTTCCATGTGGCTTTCCCACCAAGTTAAGGAATGGTCCTCTAAGTTTAGATAAACAAATGAAATTTTCTATTCTTCCTCTATGTGATCAACACTAACATAAACCTCTAATTGTTGCAACTATTGATTTAACTTTAAATTGTCGATCTCACCTTAATATTGTTTGATGTTGACCTTCAATTCCATCACAAACAAGGATTGTGAATGTTTTACGACACTTGAATTGGGTTGCTCATTTTTAGGTTTTTTTCTTAGACTCCCTCTTTGGTTCTTCTCGATCCTCTGATTTCCCATTTGATTTGACCTTTGAGTTGGAATAAACATCTTCTCAAATTCCCAAATTTTTTGTTACAACCGCAATAATGGAATTCTTGTTACTATGCATATATGCAACCTATTCTTCCAACCTTGAGAACTTCTCCTCTACCACATATTGGGAGTTATTAATAGATTCATCAACCATGGATGGGGTTTTATGACTTTTTGCTTAAATCGATCTAGATCCCCTGCAAATTCCAAAAAAAATTCCAAAGAAATTATTTTTGGTACCAATATGATCTGTAAATTGCCATGGATATTTTAGTGGATAGTTTGTCACAATTGATTTGATAAAGAAATTTACAAAATTCTGAAATTTATACTACGAGGGTTAAATTTTTCCTTAGATTTATGGATTATTAATTTTAACTGTTTACTATGAATGCATGCAAAATATAAATATGCATAAATAAGAGAAAAAATAGCAAAATAACTCACAGAACCAGAATAAGACAAGATATGACATGGGAAACTCTTTCAGAAGAAGACCCAACTAGAATGTGAGATTTCTATGCTCTCTCTTTATTTGAATGGAAATGGATGCAAGTACAAAGGAGTAAGAATGGTGGCTGATGCATTTCTATAAAACACAAACCTTCTTAGTTTTCTCTCTCTCTATCCACTCTCAGCCACTTTGTTCATCTATGGAACAAAATGCACTCAAATAGAGTGGAACCACTTTTCCTCTTAGTGGCCCGGTTATGACATGACTCGATAGCCTACTAGTAGTTAATTTTGACTCCAACTCTTAACTAGATTTACAATATTGACTCTTTTAGAGTCATCTTTTTTATGATCATGTGGCTAGCCCATTTTCCATGAATAATGGGTGTTGGCGTGGCATCCTTTCGGATCATGGTGGTCAAAATGGTATAACGTTTGCATAAAGACTCCATTTGAGGTCTTTCTGTGCCATTAGAAAGAGATTTGAGTGTATAATAGTGATATAGGGTGTTGGCACTTTAAAGATAATTTTTTGCCCCCAAAAAACACCATTTAATATCTCTAAATGCTTTTAAAAGATTTCATACCTCAAATCCACAAACTAGGTCCCATTGGTAAAAATGGTCCTGTGAAATGATTACTCCAAATTTTCCACTCTAAAAGCATCAAGGTGGATGAATTTTCCAATCCACATCATGTGATATGTCCTCCATAATAAAGGCTCTCACCAACTTTTTGTCTTCAAAATCTATGCCAATCAATAGATCCATGTTATAAGGGGACAACCCCAACAAAATGAAGTCAATTTTTTCAAAAGCCAACAAATTCATGAGAACATGTGCGATATAGTGATATGTAGATGTTATAACCACCTCCTTGTATTAAGAAGAGCTCAAATCATTTGCAAATTTGAGCAATCATATAACCAAATCCATGAGAGTGAGTGGCTTCATTATTTAGTAATAAAAAATGCAACAAAGTGATGAATGCCTCAATATGTGTGCAAAGAAGTTAAACACTCTACTAGGAGTGGGGCTCCAACTCAAAAGTGGGAAGGACCTCAAAATTTGCATATTATAGTAACCATATATCAAGAGTAGGTGAAGCAACAGGTCAACTTCAAACAAATCCCTAAGCTCAATCTTAAGGCATAACCACCATCCGTAAGTGTGCCAAGTGACAGAGTGAATGTATGTATGTTTATTTTAAAAGTGATTCACTTGTCCAGTTAATTTTCAACCATGGTTTGTTAACTTTGAGGCATCTATGTTGTATGCACAGTACTCGAACTCCTATCAAGGGGTATGAATATGCATGAAACCTACAAGTGGTGGTAATTAAGATTAAGACAAGTCAAACTATTATGATTGGTCTAGCCGTAAGTTTACCTAATTACTAGAGTAAAGGTCTTACAAGCAATATCATTAATTCTTGAGGTTTTCCTATCTAAATGTGATTTTGTAGCAGTTCTACAATTCTGCAGCGGTTTGCTGATTTTGTAGTAGAGATCGCTGATTTCACAACTGTGCAACCACTTTATAAAAGCACACTCAAGGAAAAAACAAGGCCCAAAAGCAAATCAAAATTAAAACACACCATTTATACCTAAGCACACCATTCAATCTATTCGACTGATCACAAACCTATTGAACTTCAACCAAATTAAAAATTGCAAGAAAAGACATTTACATAAATAAACAACTGGAAAACTAAATGTGCGCAAGCCTTACCTCGAGCGGGCCCAAACTTAGGGGTCTGTCTTGCGCCCAAAGCTCAGTTAGACACAAGAATTCAACATAGAGAAATATGCATCCACACGCAATATGTATTATCAAAATTATAACAAAGTTTTACAATTGTTTTTAATCCGTCGAAATTCATACATATTTATAAGTATCAGAGGGGAGGAATCTCGGCCCCAACAATTAACAAACACTATTCAACGACTCTGCCTAATTTTCTAAATTCAGACTAGGAATATTTACATATTGCTTGGCATAAAAAGCCTTGGCGACACATCAACTGATGTGTGCCATGACATCTAAATTGTTGGTTTAATAAATCTTCAAGACACAACGCTTTTCTTGGTTTGAACAAGATCAAGAGGAATAACGAACTGATTAGCTACAAGCAACAACCAAAAGAGATGCCGATATTAATTTATAATGAGGATGCCAATGTCCTGGGGAGATGCTTGTTGTCTGCAATCTCGAATAATGAAAGTTAGTGAGTCCATCTCTCTCTCTCTCTCTCTCTCTCTCTCTCTCTCTCTCTATATATATATATATATATATCTAGCAACCACTCTTTAACTAATTTCTAGCTTCCTCATAACATAAAATAAAAAACCAATGAGATATGTTATACCTTAATAGCTTGTGGTAATCATAGGATTTTAAACATTTGGAAAGGAAGAAGGTAAGAAGCTCAACGCACCCCCTGCTGAGCTTGATGCATGTCCTCATGCATCACCTTCCTCTCCTTCAGGAACTCCCACATGTATGTTACTCCAATAATAGGTTGGATGGCTAAATTCACTAAAGTATTATTAACCAAGGCACCGTTCAAATTCTTTCCAATGTTTTTGTTCTTCTAACTCATCCTAATTAACAAAGGTTTGATAGTGCCTTGTAGGGTACCAAAGGGTATCAAGGAATGACAATAGAACTCAACCTTGTTTAGTGCCAGGAAAAAAATATGGGTAGCCCATCAAAAACCTTTAGTGGAGGTATCACAAAATCCCATTCCATAAATTTTGAGCAATCAATAAAACTTTACGAGTATTAACCCTAGACACTTCCTTGTATTCAGTCACAACCAACCGTTGGTTGTGTATAATGGTTGTTTCATCCCCTTTCTCCATCCTCAACTCATTAACACCATTATGAATCAACTCTATCCGAAGGTATTCCTCTTTAACTACAAGATTTGAAGCTTCCTCTACTGTTGCATAAAAACTCTAGGATTTCATCCATTGTAATAAATTATTGATATAAGAAATAAGTGCTCGAAGATGTATCCCATATAAATGGGTTTATATGGGATACATCTTCGAGCACTTATTTCTTATATCACAAGAGTGTGAAGGATAAATCATGCAATGCATTTTTATTAACAAGAGATTTACATTTATAATACATTATGTGACTCTTGGGTTTCAGATCCCAAGGTCTCTTGGACTGCTTAGCCTTTTCGGCTTCCACACTAACCCTTTAGGATTAGGTGTCCAACATTCCCCCCCTTAATCCGAAGGGTTATGTATGAGTCCAAGAAGAGAGCTGTAATACAAAATGTGCAAAAAATGCATGGCAGCACTAGGCTGAATGTGCTCTATGAAATGTTGGTAAAAAAAGGGCGGTGGTTTAAGGATGACCACCAACACTGGAACGCTTAGTGCAGTTCCCGGAACTCTTCCAAAACTGGCAAGAAACTAAAGTTTTCTGCTAGAGGAAGTGTTCTCAATCTGTGATGGTTTAAGGATGACCAACAACTCTGGAATGCTTAATGCAATTCCTGGAACTCTTCCAAAACTGGCAAGAAGCTAGAGTCTTCTGCTAGAGGAAGTGTTCTCAATCTGTTCCTGGAATGCTTCCGAAACTGGCAAGAAGCTGAAGTCTTCTGCTAGAGGAAGTCCCAGATTGCCAACTGAAGGCATGTTCAGGCATCTTGTCTCTGGCTACAACTCTGAAACTGGTGTGGTAGGTTGTGGCTCAGGCTCGCTTGATGTGACTTTGAAGTTTGTAGATGACCATCATTTCCCCCCCTGTCAGATACAAGGTGAGAAGATGAAGAAAACTCAACTGCAAGACTGTTCAATATTCTGGAACAAGTTCTGACATGTGTTTGGAATATCTTCTTGGCTGTTGATGCCCATTGCCAAGAAGCGATCCATCCAAGATGAATCTTTGTTCTTGCAGGACGTTTGTTTTTGAAGCATCTGTGTGAAGAATGACTGGTTTTATGACAGTGCTTACATGGATGAAGATCAAAACAGTGATCTTTCAAATGGCCAACTCGGTCACAGTGTTGGCATTTCACGATCTGTTGTTTTTGTTGTTGTTGTTGCTGTGGAAGAGGGGCAGAGTCTGGAACAGCTGAAGCTGAACTGTCATGAAGAGCAGGTGAACTGTCATGAATGAATCCAGCACTCTGAAACTGAATGGGCTTTGAGTAGTCTGGAATATGAAAGGACAAGTCCTTGTCATATCCAAGACCAGTTCTGTGCTTGTTGTGGACAAGCTGTTCCCAAGGTCTGATGATGGGCTTGGGAAGTGCAGACTGAGTTTCTGCATCTGCATGTACACTTGCTGCTTTATTGGATTCTGGATCTGATTCAACTTCAATCTTACTAATTTCACCACTTGCTGTTTTAACCTTGAACAACATATTGTTTTGAGCAGAAAACAATTTGGAATGACAAATCTGTTGAAGCTCATCTTGCTGGAACTGAGATTCTAGTTGCAAAAAATCAATCTTTTCTTGTGCATCATGCAGGCAGGTCTGAATGTCACAAAGAGTGTCTTTGCTGACATTTACCTTCCCATCAATAGTGGAGTGTATTAGTGTATTCAGTAACTCTAATACATCATCAAATCTAGCCATTGTCTCAACAAAGAAATGAACACTCAACAATCCTAGTGGAGACTATAGCAAGTCTAGACAAACCCCAGCTATTGAAGATTTCAAAAAATTAAGAATATCAGTTTGAAAAATACATTGTCCAATACCAGTCTTTCAGAGATTCTGTTCTTTAAATTCTGTAGAAATTTCACATCTGACTAGACTTTGTAGCTGATTCCTTCAAACTTTATAAAACTTGCCTCTATATCCCTTCTGGAAGCTCAGGAATGCAAAAAGAATAAAAAATCCGCAAATACCAGCAAATGTTAGGAAGAACAGTGTCAATTTAGGTCCATGGAAGAACAAGTCACCACGCTGTTCTATTCCTTAATCAGCATTTATAGATCTTCAAAAGCTTACTGCTGACCCAAGGATACTCTGACTATAGCAAATTTCTCATTTTCTTCATCAAATAAAAGTCAAACTACCTATGTTAACGAGAGACAATTCCAAAGGTCATGTGCCTCATCCTGTGGATTTTTATATAAGTAAATCATAAAACCATCACTGCCAGAAACTATTACTTTACATAGCAAACTAATCCCTGCTTGCCGGGTATTTGCAATTGAATTTTACAAAACCTTGTGTGCACGAGAAAAATGTAACCAAAAAAAGTGCACTTGGTGCCTACCCACTATTGCATATACTTGCCAACCTTTTCCGCAGTAGTAGTACAATTCTAATCATAAATCTCATGCAGCACAAAGCCTAGCAGAACGCTGCTTCTCGAGATCCTTGACTATTTGCCAGTGATCAGAAGATAATCTCCTTTCCCCATAACTCAAAGAAACCAAGCGTGCCATGGTAAGCCATCTGCTGAAAACCTCGGTGCCAATAGATCGATGCAGAGGGGGCCTACCTCAATTTTGATGTCAATCTTTTGAGTCAATAAATACACTTATAATGTTGCAGGAACAATTAAATAATGAAGTGAGTTGTATGATCTAATAGCGTGCATGTGCGAGCAGAGGATGCATGATTAGAGCGCCAAATATGCGTCTGAACAATTTGATGACCGAATTGTTTACCGAGATTCGGATTGCCTGGAATCACACAGAGTTGACTGCTGATTCAGAGTTCACTGCGCAGTGTTTGAGCCGCCGAGATGTGCATGCATGGGAGCGTGAGGCTCCATGTGTAAATCTCAGAGGGCACGAAGAAGAGCAGCAAGGACGGGTCAAGCCTCCATTGCTGAACATACGTGGAAATTTGGCTAGTTGTTTGAAGTCGATGAATTTGATCGTGGATTATTGGAACATTTCCCTTGAGCCAACCACAAGTGATGGGTGTTGCAGAGACCGGTCCATAGTGTGTTGGATGCTCTTGTGTAATAAAAAAGAGATATGCCACAATTTAGGTGACTTGTGTATCAGTGTTTTTGCTGAATAAAGGATACACCGGTAGGGAAATGTGAGCACAGATTTGGCATATCATCATTATATACTCTACTTCAACTTCTCATCGCTTTTCGATTCAAACATTTATCCCTCCATTTCTGAGACTCAGTATCTGCTGCAAATCCTCTCACAGTGTTCAATTTTTGCAGAAGAAAAAAGGGTCCCAAGTTTGCTGAGATATCAAGCTTTGGCATGAGCCATGGCGTTTCCGTATCGGCCTAAGTTTCAATCTCCGAAGAAGCCCAATTCTTCCAGCTTCTCAAGAATCCATAATCTCAAGGAGAACACCAATAATACCAACCGTTATTCTGAAGCCACCATTTGGCAAGTCGGACCAGCGATATTCATTGAGCATAATGGCTGGAGGGCGGCCTATTCAAGAATAAAATGTATTCTGACACCATCTGCAAGGGACAGGCTTCAAGCAACAGCAGCTAATAATACGCATTCAAACGCATTCAACAGGAGCAGACCATTCTGGGCGTTCATCAAAACGGCTCATCATTCAACAGCGTTAAGAACAAGAACTGAAGAGAGAGTACGTTTTGATTCTTGGAAATGATGGGAATTTATGGGAGAGAACGTTTCGATTCTAGAACAGATAGAACGTTTTGATTACAACAGCCACTGAATGGTCTCCAGCAGCGTAATGCACCATTACACTCATGAACCGCACCATATACCATTCAAATGATTTAAAAAACAAGGCAATATCAAGCATCAACCATTCAAATGTTATTATTCAAACGCATTCCAACGAACATATATACCAGCATATAATCAGTCTTCAAAATATATTTGCCATCACCATCTTACATATACAACTAGTGTATAATCGATGCGTAGGTTTACACAGGCCACAAAAAACAAGTGGCTCACAAAGGATTGAGCAGATTATGAACGTACTTGCTCTGATACCATGTTAAACACACATGGACAACACAAGAGTGTGAAGGATAAATCATGCAATGCATTTTTATTAACAAGAGATTTACATTTATAATACATTATGTGACTTTTGGGTTTCAGATCCCAAGGTCTCTTGGACTGCTTAGTCTTTTCGGCTTCCACACTAACCCTTTAGGATTAGGTGTCCAACAGATTCCACCTCGAATTTTCAGGTAAAATAAAATTAAAAAGGTACGACCCGCACAACAGATTTTGATCATAGTTGTCGACATACACATACATGTCCAAAAAATCTCGAGGCTATGAAATATGATAAGGTTGTCCTATTGTTATTTTTTTCAACTAAAAAATGATCCATCACTCATGTAAATAGATGAAATAAACCGCGAAGGAGTTGAGGAAGTTAACCCTTGCATGTACAATTGAACTGTAGTCTTCTTAAGCTCCTTTTTTCCTTTAGGGCCTATTCTTTCCACTTTTTGATTTCATTACCCCACTTGGTGCCTTGGTCCAAGTACATGGTGAACCATCTTCTCTTAATTTTCCCGATTACTTGTTGATGAGTTTCTCTATCAATCACCTCTAAATCAAAGAATTCATCCCTTTGCCAACTTAGAAGATCATGCTTAAGTTGTAAAAATGCGTAGGTGTTGGTTAAAATATCATCGAGGATAGCATTAATAATATGTTATGCCTTTGCCACACATTCCTGGGAATATTGAATGGCTTTGGCCTCAAGCCCCTTGGCTTCATCAATTTCTTTTAACAAAGCATCCATATTATGCAATTTTGGTTTGAGCCTATGTAATTTGGTTTTCAGCCTCTGTTTTGCAGTAGAAGCGTTTATTTTGTTTCAACAACGTATGGTAAGAAAGAATACAAAAAATAAAGGGTTTCGGCATGACATACTTACCTTTTAATTTCTTCCCTTTGTCATCGACAATTCCAACATGAAATTGCATCTCTTCCTACAATGGGCAATAGCCTTCACTGTATACTACACATGTCTCTCCTATATCCATGTACGTGGGTCCAAAATCTGGTTCGGTCTCGTCGTCGCCTATAATGTCAATAGGGTTTTCCTCACTTTGTATGCCCTTTTCTTTTTGAACCACCTTGGTAAGGTAACGCTGTTTAAGGTTTGACGATGGAATGACGTCCTTTCATTTAACTGCCATTGTCTTTGTAAGAGGATGAACAAATGCCTGTGACTTCAAATTCCCACCTTGTGAAAATGTTCCCCATAGGAGCCCTATCCTGGTTAACTCACCCCTGACGATAATTCTGATAAGCCCTTGGTGGAACAAATCTAACTCAGGTTTCTTTCGCTTATGGAGCACGACAACCATCTTATTCAAGCTCTTAAGAAGGAAATAAGGCATATTCATTGATTTTACACCAGCTAGATGCATTAGAATGCATACATGATAATAGTAAATTTTGCTGTAACCACCTTTGTACGCCACAAATTTTTGAATGAAATACACGACGTCTTTCCATACCGATTGTAGGAGATCTTTCCTAAATTCTTGTTTCAAGTTGGGAAATGATGTGAGGTCTTCTACAAAGGGATGCCAACTCTCAGTCGGGATCTTGAGATTCTTATGCCATTTCTCACCGGTGCCCGGGGCCCAGTGCTCGCGGCCAAGGTTTCTTCATTCATAGGAATGGTGATGGTGCGAACTAGGACCTTCTGCACGTCAAAATTTTTAGTTGATTCCAACACAATCAGAGTGTCACAACCCTGAAATTTCTCCGGAAACAAATCCCATTTTGTGCGCACAAAGATATCCCAAACAACCAAATTATCCTTAACTATTTCAACGTTTTCAGGCTCATTCCTCACTATTAGTCGACCCATTTTCACTCTTATACACCTGTGCTTGTGGATACAATGTTATTGTATGTTATCGTGCCCCGAATGACTATAAAATGGAATTAACTCAAACTCGAACCGTCGATTCGTCCGCATTAACACTCATTACTACCACTTGCTTCGAATCTCCAACCGTTCTGATCACAATATTACCATTGGGTCTTGTTGCCCCGCTTGCTGCAAAATGATGACTGGAAAATGATGTGATTGCTACAAAATGTGGGATATGAATATGATATGCCATGTAGTTTTATTATTTGGTTTAGAGGGTGGTATAGTGGTAGGATATCATCGAAATAATCGAGTTTATATGATGTCAGGTGTGGGTAATTTAGTTAGGGTACTATAACAAGTTAATACCAATGTAGAAATATGATACAAAGTATCATGTTAGGCATAGGTAGTTTGGGTATGGTAAATAACACGGTATAGAAAATAACACAAGATAGGTTAAGGTGGGTTATTGGATAGGAAGTGGCATATAAAATAAATTGACTAGGTGGGTAAAATGGATAGGAGAAGGGTTAGAACATGGAATGGATTAATAATAATAGTCATATTCCTTAGTATAATAATTAAACATTTGGATTAATGTAGGTATATCTATCCCACAAACATTAAGAAATAAATCTAAGAAATAGTTAAGAGTACCTGGCTCGTGGATATAGGCATGCCATAAATTTGTCGCTCTCTGTCTTCACGACAAAATGCATTCTTGAGGGATAGTTTAAAAAAAAATGATATCCATATTTTCCCACAAAATGAATTGTATTGATGTCAAGCGGTGCCGAGAGAAATCATGTCGTTAGTCTTTTATTTATTATTATTATAATTATTATTTTTCAAACTCTACTAGTCAGAGTCTCGATTTTCTAGCATAAGCTTGTCCAATTGTACCCGGTAGCATTTTCACAACTGGAAATATTTACTTCTAGTGATGCCAACCAAAATCTGGTTTTCCGGCATTATTAGTGATGATATCGCTTGGAAACCAAGTTTTTACTGCAATTTTATTATTATTATTATTATTGATGAAACAAAAAATCAAGGAGTCATGGAGGAGAGTGGAGTATCCACTCGCTCAATGCCTTCATGTTACACTGTGTTACCAACCCTTGAATAAATTCTTCTTTCGATTGAGGTTTCCGATACAACCTTAATTGATGTCCATTTTCCATTAGTGGAGTTCGTGCTTCATCAATGGCACGAAGTTGTACAAATTTGTTATCGAACATGCTCTCAATCTCGTAAGGCCTAACCAACGCAAAAGAATTTACTTTCAAAATTTATCTTGAATAGAATTGAATTGAACAAAAGTTCCCAATCTCCCTCTTCAAATTTCCTTTTCTTGATAAACTTATCATGCCATTTTGCGCGTTGTTGTTGCATGCATGTCGTCTAGTGAATGGAATCTAGTTAGATCTCATCGAGCTCATTAAGCTGATTTAATCGATGTTGTTGTGCTTCAGAAAGCTCCATTCCCACTTGTAAAGTAGTCCTCAATGTTTTGATCTCAAATTCAATAGGGAGGAAAACTTGCTTTCCATACACAAGCTCATATGGAGTGAAACCTGTAGTGTTCCTCTAGGTGATTCTATAAGCCCACAAGGCTTCTGGAAGCTTCTCAACCCAATCCTTATGATGTTGATGCATAATTATGGTCAAGATATTTTCCAATACCTTATTGGTAGCCTCAACCTATCCATTTTCTCGCGGATGGTAAGGGGTAGAAATTCGATGCTTAATACTGAACTTTTTGGTGAGATTTTGAATAAGCTTGGAGGTGAATTGAATTCCTTAGTCTATGAAAATTTATCGAGGCATGCCAAATTATTTTTTTTTCTTCGTATAAGAAATCAACCACTGCCTGTTCAGTTTCCTTTGGTAACGCATTTTCCTCCACCCACTTAGTTTCATAATCCGTACAAACCAGGATGTACATCTTTTATCTTGATGCTAGATTAATGGGTCCCACAAAATTGAGGGCCCACTTCTTAAAGGTTTCCAACATGATCTGAGGATAATGTGGCATATTGTTAGACTCTATTGGTTGGACCATTATTTTAGTGATTTTTCGTAGCTCCTAACATATTTCTTGGCATCCCGGAAAATGGCCGGCCATTAATATCCTTGTCGCAAAATTTTACTTGTATTCCTTTTATCTGCGAAGTGTCCTCCAAAAGGATCATTATGAAAATCCTTTAAAATGTCGTAAATCTCATCCTCAATACCCTTTTCACAAATTTTGATTTGTAGTCTTTTTATCTGCGAAGTGTCCTCCAAAAGGATCATCATGAAAAGCCTTTAAAATGTCATAAATCTCATCTTCCTAGAAACACTGCCTGACCACCTAATCAGGCCTATAAATATCCATGAATCCAAGAGATTTAACATTATCTATTACAACTTTCTGTCGCTCTTTAGGCAACAAATGGTGTAGAAGCCTTGTTGCAGCCAAATAGTTAGCAGTATTTGTGAACCAAGGTGCGTTAGTAGACAACGGGAACAAGTTCTTGTTAGGAAAAAAATATTCTATAGAATCAGACTTATCTTCATTATGAAGTCTTAATAAAAAATCAACAACAACATTTTATTTTCCAAGTTTATCAATAATTGTAATGTCAAATTCTTGTAGAAGAAGAAACAATTTGGTCACTCGACCATGAGTAATAGGTTTGTTCATAAAATATCAAATAGTTGAATGATCAATGTGCAAAAACATAGGGTATCCAATGAGGTAATTAATGTTGAAAAATGTAACTAGGTTCGGTCTTCATAAAATGTATTTATCAAAATAATTTTTATTATTGTTACAATGACTTATTAATGCATGGGTTTCATGCTTGGGTCATCATTTTATTAGTCAAAGTCCCCATTGAGGACTCCTAGGATTAATAAAGAGTCAATAGAGTCATTGTATATTTTATGAGACCCTTCTTGGGCTTTCAAACGATGCAAAAAGAATTATTTCTGAGTCAAAAATAAATTATGTAACCTCCACACCAAGTCGGCCTCAAGGAAGGAAATTTGACCTCATTGGAAGGCTATATATACAAGGCAGTTTGACTTCATTTGATCAAATCACTCTCAAACATAGTTCGATCTTTGGAAGCTGGAAGCTGGAAGATGGGAAGAAGTGAGAAGTTGAAGGAAGGGTCCAAAAGGAGTGCAAATTTGGTCAAGGAGGAAGGGAAGAAGAAATTGAAATTTCGGTGCATCTCTCTCTCTCTCTCATGTGGGATAGTTTAGGAGATCGAAGTCTCCTAGTCAAGGTCGAAGCTGCTGCTGATGTTGGAAGGTTTCAAGTAAAAGTTGTTAGGGTCGAAGTGCTGCTACTACTAGGTGAAAGGTTGGATCGAAGAAGGAGAGACTGGCTTGGTGTGGAGGAGGTCTTTGTCTAGGTAGAAGAGTCTCAAGGAAAACTATTGAAGGAAGAGATTTTGACTGGGTTTTCCCCTAGATAGGGGTTTTGCCTACATCTTGTGTCTTGTGTTTTTGTGATATTCATGCACACCTGATTTGGTAATTGCTTGATGAAAGATAATATAACAAATAAGTAAAAGAAGGCAACATAATTCACAAGTAATTATCAAGAAAGAGAAATATAACCCTAATCCTACTAGAATTGACTTCTCAGCAATGAAGAAATTTGTTGATGGCGTGAACTACAACAAGGAATTTTTTTTTAGTGATGGTATAATTTAATTCAACTAGGGTTAGATTCTTACTGATGTATTAAATGGCATATGGTTTTTTATTTTATTTTGTCCCAGTAAAACCACAATTGTTATGTCTGAAGCATCAATGTGGATATGAAAAGGTAAAAACCAATTAGGGCCTTGAAGAATAGGATCAGTGGACAACTTTTGTTTAAGCGTATCAAAGGCTTGTTTGCGTTGTTCACTCCAGGAAACATTTTGCAGCCTTAGTCAAAAGATGGAAAATGGGAGATGCTACCTTAGTGAAATTTTCTATAAATCTACAATAGCATCCTGCATAACACAAAAATTTGCGGACATCCTTTTGTCTAGTAGGGGTAGCAAGCTTTAGGATAAATTTTATCTTAGCAGGGTCCACTATGATTCCTTCACATGAAACATGGTGCCCTAATATGATCCCCTGATTAAGAAGCATCTAACACTTTTCATTACTAAGGGAGAGGTTGGTTTCTTAATAACAAACCAACACTTTTTATATATTTTTAAATCTTTTTCAAATGTGTCTCCATGGATAGTAAAGTCATCCATTTAAATTTCGACAAAAATCATGGGTGAAGTCTGAGAATATACCAAGAAAAACTTGTTGGAAGGTAGCCATAACATTACATAACTAAAACGGAAGTACTCAGTATGCATATGTACCCCATGGGAAAGTGAATGTAGTCTTTTCTTGGTCTTCAAGGGCCACTTGAATATGGTTGTAGCCACTATACCCATCCAGAAAAGAGAAAAAAATCTTCCTAGCCAAGGTAACCAGGACTTGGTCGATAAAGGGTAATGGAAAATAATATTTTAAAGTAGCCTTATTTAATTTCGTGATAGTCAACACATATTTTCCATTTTCCACTTTTCTCAGGAACAATTACCAAAGGGAAAACCCATTTACTATCAGAAATATGATAGATAAAGTTAGCATTTAGCAGTTTTTGCAACTCTTCTTTCACAATGTCCTTCAGAGTAGGATTCATCCTCCTCTGAGGCTGTCTAATATTTCGGGTATCCTCTCTTAAATAAATATGATGAGTGCACATGTTAGGAGAGATACCATATATACCATTGTAGTCCCGGGAAAAAGCATTGTTGTTTTCCCGAAGTACTTCTATCAATTTCTTTTGCTGGGAAGGTTCTAAATGGGAATTGATATTAAGAGATTTTCCAGGATAGATTTCATTGGCCTAGTTCTAGTCATAAATATATAATGAGGTCATGGAATCTAACTATTGTACCAACTAAGTGGGTGAATAAGTTTCTTGAAAATGTTGTTCCAAGATTTGACTATATGGTGAAAGGAAATCATCATGAGGATTGGTTATAGTAGTGTATATCAAGTCATTCTCAATATCTTCCTTAAAAGTGATGTCATGTTCAAGAGTTAGGAGAGGTCGAGTAAGTTCCTCATCGCTATCCTCAAACCATAAAGGGTTTTCAAATTCCGATGAAGGCATAGCCAATGGGTACAATGTAAGCTTCTTAGTGGAGCCTCCATGTGAAACAATCATATTCCCTGACTTGCAGCTAATATAGGTTTCCGTTGTAGCTAACCGAGGTCTTCCTAGTATTAATGGATAACCCCCAAGATTGGTGTTTGGTTAGGGGATTATAAAATCAGTTGGGTATTCCCATGAATTTATGGAGAATATTATGTATTCCACCACTCCTTCTGGTTTGATAGTAGAATGATTAGCCAATTGGAGGACGGTGGGAGTTGATCTAAGGCTTGATAAGCCAAGCGTCTCCATAGTTTCTTTGGTCATTACATTGATAGGTACACCTAGGTTGATCAGGGTATTTTCTATAAGGAGGTTACTAATCTTAACTGTCACGACAGGGCTACCCGGGTCTCCATATTTTTCTATAACCACCTTTCCAGACATTAAGTCAGATAATTTCCCTATGACTTGAACAGTCTTAGGGTCTGTTATCACCAAAATAGGACCCTGATAGGCTGTTGATCAGACTATCTCAGTGTAACTATTTCAAACCAACTTTTGGCTGAGGCTTAGCCTCCTCAACCTGAGAGGGCTCTCTCAAAGGTTAATGATTTTGATAAAGATTAGATGGCTAACTCTATGAAACAAGTATGAAAAATATGAATGGTTGAACATGATCAGTAAAAATCCATTGGGCTTATGGAGTCAACAACACCTCAATATAACAATGAACTCAACCTTACATGGAAGTCAGGGCATTCAACGTTTTAATATTCAGAACATAAACTCATATGGGACACACAGTTTATGCATGTATACAGGAAGTCAGAGCACATTCAGTGAATTCTGAGTGATTATACACCCATACCACTGTAAGAATTAAGAAAAAGGACAACATCACATATTCTAAACATGAAAAACCCTTCATGAATCCTGAGAAGCAAAGTCAAGCATGTATTATTGAAAATGAGTCATACATATGCCAAATACAAGTTTTTCCATAAAAATTTCCAACCCTTTGTACATCAGATGTTCTTCTATATATAGAGCTCTTTACATGCTTGGATTCGTTCCTCCATTATGAGGGGAATTCGAATTTACCATCAGTGACACCTATTCTAACCATAAAACAAGACTTTAAATGCATTTGACACCTAACTAGCAGTCCTAGAGACCTAATACAACTAGGAGTGTAACTCCTTATTATGATTACAACAAACTTATCTAAACATTTAAAACATTCTTTGACACCTAACACTCCATGAAGTCGAATTTGATGAAGCCTCCCACGTGGTCACCCAACTGCTGATGACAAACCCTAGACAAACCCTAGAAATTAGGGAACATGTTTCCCTGTTTTTAGGATTAGATACTTGAAAATTGGCACGTGGGACAGAGCCTTTATCTCTTCATCCATGACACATTTTATGAAACTGAAGGAGGTTTTTGTAGCCCATGTTGTCCAGAACAAAAACCTCTCCTGGTTTTTTAAAACATTTCTCCAGCTGTCCAGAAACTGTCCTTGAAAAACACGTGTCAAACAGGAAACTGTTCCTTGCTCTGTTCTGGCTGAAACATAGGTCTTGGGACAGAGGTCATAACTTCTTGTAAAAAATGTATTTGGAAAAACTGAAGGAGGTTTTTGTGAACCAATCCGTTCTTAACAAAAACCTCTCTTGGTTTTTTGAAACATCTTTTCTACCGCCCAGAATGAGTATTTTAAAAACAGGTGTAAAACAGGAGATGAAAAACTGCACCTACAGCAGTTTCGTAGCGCAACTTTGGTCCTTCATTTCTCCCAGATCATAACGGATTTGAAGAAAGTGGAAGAGGTTTTTGTACTTTAGTATCTTAGGAATAAAAAAATCTTTCAATTTTTAGAGATGAGTTTTCAACTGCTCAGAAAAGCTTTTGGAAGTTAACTAGTAAAACAGTTTTTTCTGCTGAAACAGGCTGCTACAGGGGTTTCGTAGCGCTATGAAAACACTGATTTCGTAGCGCAAAATAGGATTTTTACACTGTCTGCGCTACGAAAACGTGGATTCGTAGCTAGTTTCAAAATTTCTCCGAAATTATGTGAGATATGTCTTCTAAACACATGGTGAGGCTTCTAGGACATGGAATGAGGCTATCAAACTTTATTTGAAGATGGACATGAGACTCTAACCCTATGACTTAGACTCTAAAACATAAAAATGACTTCACCATGACTTGACCATGACTGATACAAGAATTGAGAAACCATGTAAGTTGTCCAAATTTTTTTAAGGAAGTTTTACAGTGATAACAGGGTCCTTCCTTTTCCTTCTTGTTTTCTTCAAACATAGTTACCATACTTCTTTCGCATATATAGGAACTTCCCTAACGACTTGGAGTAATGGGATTTTTACACATAAATTCTTCAACTCCCCTAGAAAATCAAATTCAGGTTGTACAGGGGGTTTTTCCAAACTTAATCTCTCAAGAAAAGGAATAGGTTCCTTTTCAAGGGATTGTTTAGTGGTTGTATCTTGAATTGTAGGAGGAGGTAGTCCTAGTTCTAGAGAGGTGTCCTCATCATCTTGTTCTTAAATGATAAGAGAGGTTTGATTTTGGAGCAACTTTCCAGAACGTAAATGAATGTTTCCACAGTCCATCAATGAAAAATTATATGCAGGGAAAAAGGATAACTCAACATTGTAGGTGGTCTGAGCTATTTTATTATTTGGGTTAGGCATGGGTTGAGCCGGTAGTTGAGGTCTTTGTTGAGTTTGATATTGAGTGGGTTAAATTTGAAGATAATTAAAGATGTTGTGGAAAATTCTGAGGTGGTGTTTGTGATATCATATTCGCATAGGAAGAGGGTCCTGTCTATGCTGAAACCCACCCTTGGGTTTGTATCTAAGGTGGCCATTGTGGCCAAGGCATAGAAGGGTACCAACCAAAGGTTGGAGGAGGAGGAGGATATAAATATGATTTCTGGGGCCTGTTTTCGGATGGTCGAGGGGGCCAAGGTTTATTTTGGGCCACAAATTAGATTTGGTCTTTTCTTCACTGACCTCTTGAAATATACTTTTAAGCTTGGGAAGTGAAAGGAATTCTTGGGTTGAATGCTTCTGCTCACAATTTTTTCATGTGTCGACATTATTTAATTGGAATCATCATACAGGATGCTTCTTGTGACATTTAGAGCAGAATATAGAAAGTTCCAAGTTATATTTCTCCTTCTTCTTAGCCTGAAAAACATCTAGTTGGGAGCTTAGGGTGCTAAGGATGTCAATTTTGAAATTTTCTAATAAATTACCTAACTCAGCTTTTGTCACCCTTGCTCCACTAAATTTATTACCTCTGGAAGTCACATCCATAGAACTTCGATTATATTTTGAACTTCCTCTAGAATATATTGTGCATAACTCACAAATATTATCATAAGTCAATTGAGAGACATCACCTGCCCCAATAAGGTTTAGGTTTTCAAGGTAGTCTTCTCATATCCCTTTAAGAAAGAGGATACACAAGGTGTCAGGATCTAGGGAGTTCTGATTTTACCTTCGTAGGGTATATTATAATTTTTCCACATTATATTCCAAACTTTCATCATTGGCATGGGACATCTTGAAGATTTCTTCCTTAATATCTCAAACTTTACAATAGTCTTGATATTTCTTCAAGAATGTCTTCTTCATGTTGGCCCATATCCAAATGGAATTTCCTCCAATTCCTATGAACCAACGAATTGTTGAATCTTTTAAAGTTTCACGAAATAACTTCAATTTTTGTGCATCTGTGGAGTAGTCGTAACTACGACAAAGTCCATCAAACTTAAAAATAAATGTGTCAAGGTATTCCTTAGAAAAGCCATTGAAGTTGGGTAGGGGAGAGAGAGGATTTTTCTTCATTTTCACCATCACATCAAGATCTTAGATGGAGAAATAAAAAGTAACAAGACCTTGTGGTCCATTTGCATCTTTGTCCGACATCTTCTCCCAGTTTGAAGTTTCAGGGGTTTGGATTATGTTAGATGTGAAAGAAATTTATGTTCCTTCGTGAAATAAAGTTCCTTCCCCTATTGGTTCCCTACCTTTAAATGGTTTCCCTACCACACTATTTTGTGTAAAAGGACCCCTCTCATGTTTCCCTCCTTTCTCTGTTAGAGATTTAGTATGAGTGGCTTCTACTGTACCACATATTGAGTTTTTTATGGATATTTTCCTTCTTCTACCTATAATTTTCTACTTATACTAAAATGATTCTAAATACAAGGCATTAAATATTTATGTTACTAAACGGGGAAATTAACCATCTCCCTTCGATCGCTTCTATTCCTAGTGTCATTTTCCATTTGATAAGAATTCTTAGTCCTTTTAGCGCCTCCCAGAAAATGACGCAAAAAATGATGGAGTGAATGTATGTATGTTTATTTTAAAAGTGATTCACTTGTCTAGTTAATTTTCAACTAGGGTTTTTTAACTTATGAGGCCTCTATTCTATATGCACAATACTAGAACTCCTATCAAGGGTTATGAATATACATGAAACCTACAAGTGGTGGTAATCAAAGTTAAGGTAGGTCAAACTATTATTATTTGTTTAGCCATAAGTTTACCTAATTAATAGAGTAAAGGTATAATAAGCAACATAATCAATTCTTGAGGTTTTCTTATCTAAATATAATTTTGCAGTTATTCTGCAATTTTGTGGAAGTATGCTGATTTCGCGGCAACTGTGCAACTGCTTTTTAAAATCGCAATCAAGGACAAAACAAGGCCCAAAATCACACTTGTTATAAATCTGATAAGAAAATATATGATAATATAAATACCCAAAAATAACAAGATCGAAATAGATAGAAATACTTCTCTTTATTGATCAAACCCTTGAGGTAGGGCAACACCGTACATTCACTCCTTAAGGAAGGAGAACACTCCACAAGCCATATGCCTGCTTATATAATATTCCTTGACATCTCTCAATGGGGAGTCTCTAGCCTTTATATAGGCCTCATACATACAATACCATGGGTCATTACTATGGTTCCCTCAATACCATCTATCTAATACAATGGGCTTATTACATTATTGCTAACTACTTGTGGTCCCTTACATGATATGGGTTAACCACTTTATTTATTACTGTGGCCCATCCCATTATTACATTATTCCCTTGGGTACCTCCCTCTGTACCCCAATCTAATATACCCAGGGGGAATAGTATGGGGTACAGAGGGAGGTACCCAAGGGAATAATGTAATAATGAGATGGGCCATAATAATAAATAAAGTGGTTAACCCGTATCATGTAAGGGACCACAAGCAGTTAGCAATAATGTAATAATCCCATTGTATTAGATAGATGGTATTGAGGGAACCATGGTAATGACCCATGGTATTCTATGTATGAGGCCTATATAGAGGCTAGAGACTCCCCGTTGAGAGATGTCAAGGAATATTGTATAAACAGGCATATGGCTTGTGGAGTGTTCTCCTTCCTTAAGGAGTGAATGTAGGGTGTTGCCCTACCTCAAGGGTTTGATCAATAAAGAGAAGCATTTTTGTCTATTTCAATCTTGTTATTTTTGTGTGTATTTCTATTATCATATATTTTCAGATCAGATCTATAACAAGTGGTATCAGAGCACTTTCTTAGGCAAAGCGGAGAATTTTTATTTTTATTTTTTGCAGGAATTTTTTGGGGCGGCGAGTTTGTAGATTAGATCTATACATTTTGGTGCAAAGTTTGTAGAATCTAATTGCAGATTTGGGCTTTTTTCGAAAAAACACCCAATTTTAAAAAAATCGGCCGAATCAGAGTTTGGATGATGGAGATATCACTGATTTAAAAATCAGCTGTGTTGTAAACATTTTTCGGGGCGGCGAGTTTGTGGATTAGATTTGTATGTTTTGGTGCAAAATTTGCAAAATATAATTACAGATCTGGGTTTTTTGCGAAAAAATACCCAATTTGAAAAAACAAATCGGCCGAATCGGAGTCCGGATGAGGGAGATATCGCTGATTTAAAAATCAGCTATGTTGCAGACAATTTTCGGGGCGACGAGTTTGTAGATTAGATCTGTATGTTCTGGTGAGAAATTTGCATAATCGAATTGCATATCTGGGTTCTTTGTGAAAAAAATCCCAATTTCAACAAAAATCAGTCGATTCGGAGTATGGATGAGGGAGATATCGTTGATTTAAAATCAACTCTTTTTTCAGAAATTTTTGTGACGGTGTGACAGTTGCAGCGTGAATATGATATTACAGTGCCTAGATTGGGATTTCTATCACATGGGAAGAGACAGAATGGTTGTTCCATTTCTAAAAATAGGTTATAATAGGGATTCTAAGCAATACTGACTAAATTGTGGCAATTTCAAATTTTCGCCAAGTTAGTGATTTGTTTTCAAAACCCTCTTCATGGTGGTTCTATATTTTACAGGAAAAGATAATGGTCATATTATTGAAGAATTCATAGAAAAACAAAAGTCAGTATGGGAAAAAAAGTGGAAAGGTTCATTATGGCTTAGTATGAGAGATGATGCTGCCTAATGGTTTAGATCAATTGAGAGCGAGAAGTTGTACAACCTTTTAGATGAAGAATTTGAAAAAGTCCTTTTAGACAAATGGTCTCATGCTAGAAAACATGAGAATGAGACATGTAAAGGGTTATTTTCTACTGGTATCTCCTTATTGAAGGTTCATGGATGTATTCAAAAGGAGAAGATCATTGTGTCTATAAATTCTAGTTGCAAGCATAATTTTATCAATGTTAATTTGGAAAAAAAATTGCAAATTCTAGCAAAACACATTGAAAACACACAAGTTGATAATGAGGATGTTCAAGTTTATAAATATTTGAAGTTTTCTATGGATAAGTATGTGTTGCATTGTGATTTTTATACTTCAGATATGGATAACATGGATGCTGTTTTGGGATATCCTTGGATGGAATATGTGGGTACTATCAATATTAATGTGCAGAGGAAATTCTTGAAGCTCTAGTATAAAAAGAATAAAATTACATTGCAGGATATTTCCATCAATAAAAAAGGTGGAGTCCAAGGGGGCTGAAGCAGAAGATGTTCCAGGGACTGACACATCAGATGATGAGCCCTTGATGGTCGACAACCAAACACAAACATCAAACCAGGTACCAGAAAAACAGGTAGAGTCCAAGGAGGCTGAAGCAGAAAATGTTACAGGTACGGATACAACAGATGAGAAATCCGTGTTTGAAGTAATATTGGAAGATAATCAACAACAATAGATGCCACATGTACCAAATACCAATTAGGCTCCATTACATGGTGAATTAAAGAAAGATACACCGTTGGTTAAAACTTTAGCATATCACCACCCACATCACCTTGCAAGAAAACAACCAACACGATGGCAACAAATTATCCACAAGGACAAAAACCCCCGCATGAAAAATAGAGAGAGGCGATGATCCACCTGCTACACATCAACATAGAAGAGCCGCCAGGATCAACTTCCATCTCAAGCGAGCGAGGCACCAGCTAGATCGAGGTTTCAACTTTCTCTTGGGTGGCTAGATGCACGTGCATGGTATTGGTGGATTACTCTTTTGAGTAGATCTTATTATTTGTGTTCTTCTTATGTTTCGGGGACGAAACATGTTTAAGGGGGTGGAATGTAGTATACCTAGGGGGGATAGTATGGGGTACAGAGGGAGGTACCCAAAGGAATAATGTAATAATGGGATGGGCCATAGTAATAAATAAAGTGGTTAACCCGTATCATGTAAGGGACCACAAGTAGTTAGAAATAATGTAATAAGCCCATTGTATTAGATATATGGTATTGAGGGAACTATGGTAATGACCCATGGTATTGTATGTATGAGGCCTATATAGAGGCTAGAGACTCCCCATTGAGAGATGTCAATGAATATTGTATGAACAAGCATATGGCTTGTGGAGTGTTCTCCTTCCTTAAGGAGTGAATGTATGGTGTTGCTCTACCTCAAGGGTTTGATCAATAAAGAAGCATTTCTATCTATATTTAGATCTTGTTATTTTTGGTGATTATTTACAGTTATTGGGTATATTGGTATTATTTCATATATTTTTGGGTCAGATATATAACAGATCGTGATGCAACTAGGCGAGATGCCTTGGGAACTAGATCACAGGTTAAAATGTACAATCCGCGAAGTTAACATGAATTTGACATATGGAAAACATCGTGAATGGTTTGTGGCTTCACTACTACCACACTTGAGGAGTGCGCTATTGCAACAGAAGATAACAACTCAGGCAAAGGCCTTGGAGATTGCCATGAGACTACATGAGACTCTGATGTAAGATCCTAATCTAGGAGTTCAGTAGATCCATACGTAGCTGAAGAATCTGTGCCTTGAGATGCAATGTTTGAAGCATGACATGACAGTTTAGCCAATGGTACGTGAGGAGGTATGGTGCTTGAAATGCAAGAGTCAGGGTCATGACAAAGACCATTGCCCGATCTTTGAAAATTACCTTGCAGGAGGAGGACTGATGCCTTTAAGCCCTGAATCTCAATCAGGACCTAGCACGGGGCCTGCCTTATGGTGCGCTATCTGTCAGGTAGCTGGAAAGCATGCCATGGATAACTGTCACTTGCTACAGAAGTATGTGCAAGCACCACAACAACTATTTTGCAACTTTTGTAGGTCGGTAGGACATGATGAGCGTACTTGTAGGAGCTATGAATTGATGATGGATAGAACTCCTGCCTACATGGTTTAGGATGAAACGCGGTCCCTTGACCATAATGCAGGGATGGCGTGGACAGGATTTTAGGGGTGCGGATGAGGCCGAGGCCAAGGCGGAGGAAGACCTAGTAGAGGTCGAGGACAATTGATTTGCTACAATTGCGGAGGACCAGAACACTATGCCCGCTATTGCACTGATCCTACACGTCTGTCGTGCAAGTATTACACGCTGTTTGATCATGAAATGGAAGATTGTCCTACACTGATAGCTAGGATACGTGACAAAGGGGCGCTACCACCTCCGCCGACTCAGAACCTGCAGATGACGAGATCTGAGCCGTGCGAGGAAGATCCAAAAGTAAATATAGTACTCAAAAGTGGAATCGCAACAGGAGATGACAACGGGAAACAACCAAAAGATAGTACATGGGTTCACAAAGTCTCGACGAAAGAGGCTGAGTTTGATTTGGAGCATGCTCGTGAAACCTTCATGGAAGATAAGAAGAGCTTTTGCTGAGGCCTCCACCTCAGGAGGTAAGGATAAGCCTGAGCCCGAGATGGACCCCTCTATGCTCATAACTTTCCTGGAAACTTGTATGAAGTTACTGCGTGATAGTAAGGCTGTGAAAGGGTTACAAGAACTCATCAATAGATGCGTTGGAACTGCGCCAGGTGAGCCGCACATAGTACGAAAGATTGGCAAGCATAAACAAGGACGGGATGGGAGATGAGACTAACTGCACAAGTAGGAGAGTATGAAATGGATTAGGTCATTTTAGACTTGGGGTTAGATGCGAATGTCCTACCAAAAAAAACTTGGGAGCAAATGGGGAGACCTGCATTGCAATGGTCTTTGATTCAGCTAAGGATGGCAAATCAACAGAAAATCATCCCCATGGGGTGGCTACAGGGAGTGACCGTGAATATTGAGGGAGCAAGCACACTGGTTGATTTTGAAGTAATAGAGATAGTGGATGAAAACAATCCCTACCCTGCGCTCCTAGGAATTGACTGGGCTACTGATATGAACGATGTAGTCAATGTGAAGAAGCGAAAGATGATATTTGAGAATAAATCGTTGTGCGTAATAATACCCCTCGATCCTGCTGAAGGACCGCGCTACACTGAGCCTATCCGTGATTATGAGAGTGATGACGACCTGGAATGTATCTATAAGATAACAACGCGAGACCAGGATTGGGTGAATCCCACCGCGGATGGACGGATCACGTGGGATCGCGAGAGTTCCTGCACTTCAGACTTTGACGAAAAAATAGAACGCTGGCAAAATCGGTGACATGAAGTAACTACATTGAATTGCAACATGATGACCCGGTCGCTGCGCTGTATCAAAGGTAGAAACCTGCTTACTTATGATGGTCTAAATGAGGTCAATATCTTTTTGGATGCATTTGAAAGGGAGGTACCAAAAAAGCAACGCTTCCAGGCCGTGGACTGGGCACTGCGCACTATGCCTGCAAGATGGTGGGGTACGCACAAGGGAAGCTTTGATGATTGGTGCAAATGTAGGAAGATGATGAGAACACGATATGGGAAGTCTAAGATGCGACCGATAGACAAGTACGACAAGAAGAATGATCCACGTGCGCATATGGCCAAATGGACGCAGGCTTATGGATAAAATCCCCAACCTGAGTGGGTGAACCCGTTCTGTCATACCCTGGATGTTATCCCAATGAATTGGTACATAGAAACAGAGCTCCGCCATGGGACAGAGAAATGGGATATCCTGCATGAAGGATTCATGATGACATTCAATTTTGAGGAGAGATTTGACAGTATTGATGAAGCGCTACAAGAGGTGAAAGCAACCATCTTTAGGACACCGCAGGATACTTTAGACCTGATTCATGCTGAATGGGCTACTCAGTTGAGTCACACGCTCGAATTTTATAATATAACTGCTGAAGTAGAGGATGAGGATCCGCAAAAGGTTAACATTCCAGAAACAGAAGGACACCGCGAGGTTCAAGGACCGCAGATTGAGAACCCCGATATAACTGCGCCAGTGAAAACGAAACAAGTGAACATCGGTACGAAGGCAGAGCCAAAATTCGCTAAGATTGGAGACTACTGGGACAACGCGACGGTGGATAAGGTCGCTAAATTGGTCCATGAATACTAGGGCTTATTCCCTACCAAGTTTATGGATCTGAAAGGAATAATTAGAGACCTAGGAGTGATGAAGATCACGTTAAAGCCCGAAGTGAAGCTAGTTAAGCAAAGGCCTTATCGCCTCAATCTGAAATACAAGGAGAAGGTCTGCTTAGAGCTAGACAAAATGCTAGCGGCATGTGTCATTGAGCCCGTGGAAGAATCCGATTGGGTAAGCCCAATGGTGGTGCAAGAGAAAAATTGAATGACACTTGTGTGCATGATCCTTTCCCGACTCCATTCACAGATGAAGTGTTGGACAATGTAGGTGGCCTGGAAGCATATTCCTTCACTGATGGGTTCTTTGGGTACCACCAAATCAAAATCGTGCCGGAGGACAGGAGCAAGACAACCTTCGCTACTGAATGGGGTTGTTTTCAATGCACTGTAATGCCGTTTGGATTGAAGAATGCGCCTGCAATCTTTTCGCGCGTGGTTGTTGCGACATTCAAGGAATTTATTCATAAGTTCCTGGAGGTATATTTTGATGACTGGACTGTATTTGGGCTGGTTAAGCACCATGTAGAGAGATTGCGCTTGATGCTGGATACCTGTCGAAGATACCATATCGTGCTCAATCTCAAGAAGTGTCTATTCTGCATTACTTTTGGGAACCTATTGGGGCATGTGGTTCACAGACAAGGACTGATGGTAGACCCCGCGAAGATCGTGATGATACTTAACTTGGAAGCGCTGAGGAGTGTGAAACAATTGCACGCTACTTTGGACATACGAGATATTACAAAAAGTTTATCAAAAGCTATGCCCAGATCACTACACCAATGGAAAAATTGTTGAAGAAGGATGTCACGTTCTGCTGGAATGATGACTGTAAGAAAAGCTTGGATATATTGAAAGAAAATATATTTACCGTGCCGATTCTAGTCTTCCCGGATTGGAAGAAAGAGTTTCATGTATATGTTGATGCGTCGTGTATAGCATTGGGGGTAGTACTAACACAGGATGGCGGAGAAGGCTTGGACCATCCTATCACATTCACAAGCCACAAATTATCCAAAGCAGAGAAGAACTATTCTACCACTGAACGCGAGGGGCTAGCTATGGTGTATGCACTCCAGAAGTACCAACACTACTTGCTAGGAGGCCATTTTAAGATGTATACGGATCACTCCGCGCTGAAGTACCTGGTCAATAAGCCTATGTTGGGGGGGAATCTGCAGATGGTTCTTATTGTTCTAAGAGTATGATTTTGAAGTTGTTGTGAAGCCTGGACGATTGAACATGGGACCAGACCATCTGTCGTGCATCGAAATAGGGGAGGAACCTACTAACTTGGAAGAAGGATTGCCCGACGCACAATTATTTGTAGTGCATGTCGCGAATGGCCATTTCGAGGATATAATACACTTCCTAACAACAGGAACTGCACCATAAGGATACTTTTTCCAACAAAAGAAGGAATTAGTGGTGCGCGCGACAGATTTCTCTGTCATTACTCGACATCTATACAAGATGGGGACTGATGAGGTATTGCGAAGGTATGTACTTGAGTTCAAACGGAGCAGAATCCTTGCGGACGCTCATGGGGGTGCCAAGGGAGGACACTATGCAGGGAGAGTAACCGCACAGAAGATTCTACGTGCAGGGTTGTGGTGGCCCACCCTTCATCAAGATTCAAAAGTGTATTGTAAGGTGTGTGATGTATGTCAACGAATAGGCAGGCCATCGTTGAGGGATGAAATGCCTTTGAATCCAAAAATGACGTTGCAACCCTTCGAGAAGTGGGCAATAGATTTTGTAGGACCCATTCAGCCACAAGGGAAGACAAGAGCGAGGTACATTATCACTGTGATGGAGTATTTAACTTGTTGGGAAGAAGCGTAGCTGGTGAAGGATTGCACGAGCGCGATGACTACGAATTTCTTATTTGAGCATGTATTGATGCGATTTGGATGTCCAAGGATCTTGATGAGTGATCATGGTACGCACTTCCCGAATGAGACGATCAACGAAGGAATTTCAGGTATATCACCAGAAGAGCACACCTTATCACCCGCAGGCTAACGCAATAGTGGAGGTGTTCAACAAGGTGCTTGAAAACGTGTTGACCAAGGTTTGCAATGCTCAACGAAGTGATTGGGACATTAGCATCCCTGCAATATTGTGGGCTTATTGAATGATGTGCAAGAAGTTGATGGGACAAACCCCTTTTATGCTTGTCTGTGGTGTGGAAGCCGTAATGCCTATGGAATACATTGTGCCTAGTCTGCGCATAACAGCACTCACAAGTATGAGAGATCATGGAGCCTTGGAAGAGAGGCTCGCGCAGCTAGATGAGCTCGAAGAAGAAATATTTTTTGTTGGATTTCACCTGCATGTCCAACAGAAACGTGAAAATGCATGGCATGATCGACACATCAAGCTACGCACATTTAAGGCAAATGATCTGGTTTTGTTGTATGATAGTAAGTTTGATAATTTCCCTGGAAAATTTAGGATGCACTGGATAGGGCCTTATGTTATTAAGGAGATTACTGACGGAGGAGCGGTACAACTGGTCAAGTTAAATGGAGAACTCTTCCCAGGAAAGGTTAATGGTAGTCGCTTGAAGCCATACACTGGCGGTCCAACCAAGTGACTAAATGAAAGTATCATAGTCTTAGTGCTCTAGGCAGCTGAAAGGAGGTGCTGGACTATAAAAGACACTGCACAAGCTGGGGAGATGCGCGGTTGGAAGATGGTGCAAAGCAAGGATGTGTCACTAGGTCCGCGACAACGCAAAGGGAGCTGCACTACCCTGGGATAAATCACGTAGGTCGGCTGGAAAGTGACCGTTAAGGTCACTATTCATAAAAATACAACATAAGTGAGGCCAAATGGAGCAGGCGATTGACATTTAAGACGAAATTCATGGCTTAGATCCTTGAAAATTTGCCGCCAATCCGGCATTAATGAATCGATTTCGGGGGAATGGTCGGATTTGAATTCGAATTTCCCTATAAATTACAAGTGGTTTTCCAAAAAGAAACACTTGGCATTTTTAGTATTCAACTGTTGAGCTCTCAGATGCCTATGGACCCAAAGTTTTTCGCAGCTCTCAAACAGACCCCTACATTTGCGAACTTGCCTGAGACATCGTGAGTACTGATAGAAAGTTTTATGTCATCACCCCTAGAAGTTATCAATACATAGAAAGTGGTAGAAGAGCCGGAACAAGAGATGGAGAAACAGGCCGAAGAAGCTTCCCTAAAAGTAGCCAAAGTACTGGCGGAGGTCCCTAAATCCCCGAGAATGCTGAGACCAAAGCCAACCCCAACCAAGGAGACCATGAAATATAAGAAGGGCAAGCAGCTTGCCATCCTGGTGTGCACGTAGCTGAGACAAAACCTAACAAATCCCACTGCCTAGGAGAAAGGCAAGGCTATAAACCTAGAGGCAGAAGAGGAGGATATCGAGGACATCCCCATGGACGATGAGGATGTGGGAATGGAAATAGAGGAGGTTGAAGCCTAGGGTGCGGAACCTATACATGGTTGCCGAAGTATGTCCCTTTGCGCAAGCCTAAGTCCAAGGCCCCCAAGGACATTGATGAAAGTAAGATTCCCCTGCAAACCCCATTGCTACAAGATGAGATCACTTTTGACGGTCTGCGTTTGGCACGGGTGCTGATTTTGAAGCTCGAACACTGGGACATGGCATACCATCATAAGTTCCTGCACCTGGTGACAGAATAGTTGATGCGCCACATCATAGAAATAAAAATGGGGATGACTACACTAGAGCCAAGAAAGTGGCTCAACGGAGTAGAGGAAGGCATGATTACTCAACCTGCTCTGGGTGCTGCACTATAACCGCACCCCCGTGACAGTTTTAGTCATCAAGCAACTGTTGTGCTAGGTGCATGATGGGTGTCTGTGGCTGGAGGAGCCGATACCCATCACCAATATGTTGATTCACTACATCACACCCCTGTCGTATATAGGAGAAAATCCAGCGATAATTTTTGGTGGCAAGGGTGGCGAGCTGGTGCTCGCAGAGTCAATGAAAGAGAAGTTCAAATTGGTGAAGAAGTTGCGTGGGTATGCAATCTATAGCATCTGAGACCCCGCTGTGAAGGTGGCAACGCAAATTCTTGTTGGGAAGGTGATGTGGAAGTGCCACGCCGACGAGGTGTCGGCACCTGTCATCGGGCTCACACAAAAATGTGCAGAAGGAGTCCAATTTAATTGGTTAGACTACCTCTACGACAAGTTCGTGGCCAACTGCCGCGAAGCGCAGGAGAAGATCAAGACGTTCCACTACACGTGGTTCTTGCTCTTGATTGTGATTGTAGCATTGGAGCTAACAGAAGAGAGCCAATTCCCCTCGGTTGCGCCAGAACTCCCTGAAGAAGTGAAGTACACTTCGCTATGGGAAACCAAGGATGTGAAGCGCGTTCTAGACAACAAAATCTTCTGGATCCTGATGGAAATGAATATCGGGATGGCTATCAATCGCAAGCCGCGATTGTCACCCACGGTATATGCTAACCTACAGAGCTATGCGGAATTCAAAGCGGATTTCCATTGGATCTCAATCTGGGCATGGAAGGACCCTTCATAGAATTGGTACGACTTGCCATACCTAGCCACAAATGATGCCATTGATGCAGTGTTGGATAAATGGTTGGTGGAGTGGCGCACCTCCACGGACTTGGCACTGGGTGGAAGCAAGTCTGCCACACAAAAGAAGAAGAACGAGGCCAAGCTGAAGATGGTGCAGCTAGTCAAGAAGAGGAAGAAGGAGGCCATTGAGAAGGCCAAGGCAGAGCAGACAGGAAAAGAGGTAGGAAAACAAACAGGAGGCACAAAACGGGGCTCTGACAAAGGTGCGTGGTCGCCTTCACCTACAACTGAAGAAGAGGACACAAAGCATCATGACGCGGACCCTCAAGAGACGTCTGGCCATATTAAGCGCATGAGAGAGCCGGAAATCAGAGTGTCCAGAAAGAAGTCTAAGGTGACCAAGAACTCACTGGACCCCATCACACTAATGAAGGGAGATTTATACGACATCAGTGACACAGTTAGAGATGTCACCGCGAAGGCCCTGCAGCAATTTGAAAAGTAGCAACAGATCGTCCTAGGGGCTATCCAGACTAGACTGCCGGAGTTGCAGGCCCGTGCGTTGCAAGTTGGTACGACGTCTACCACCATGTATATCAGCACATAAGAGGCTGCCTATATGCTACGCATAAAGGCTTCCAGTGTGCTAGTGCTTCCAGATGGAGCACTAACAACAAAAAATGAGGTTGACAAGCCCACTGTCAGTGCCTTGAAGGGAGTAGGATTGAACCTGGCAACACTTCTGCGCGAAGCACTCCACTCCTTGCAGGATGGAGTAATTGCCGAGCTGAGGGCCCGTGAGAACCACACCCTCCAAGTGATCAGCGAGAAGAGAATAAACAATGAGAGTATGGCCTTACAGAGGAATGTTGGCATCGCCACCGAGGCCGAGGTGACCAGCCAGAGTAAGAATATCATACAGGTCGTAGAGGAGGCCTACATAATGGTTCCGGAATTGGCCATTCCAGAGGAGGAGCCAGTCGAGGTTCGC